>CALSBV010010813.1:18424854-18485016 GCA_943590825.1 Bovichtus diacanthus
TATTTATATATATATATATATATATATATATATATATATATATATATATATAAATAAAAGCAGCTAGCCTTTTTCTCTGACTGCCTAAAGGAGATTGAAGAAAAGCTCCAGTTAGGATTTAGTTCAGAATATATGCACTTCTCACACAAAGCAATAAACCTTCTGCACTGCTGAGTAGCGTCAGCATGCGAGTGAGCGCGCGCTGCTCTCAGGTGCCAACCAGCTGTGTCAAAGCACTGCTGGTGGAGCTGCTGACCTCCTGTTCTAACGACCGAAAATCAGAGCTACGATTTTACAATTGTTACACCTCCCTTTCCCATCATACCTGCTCTCGGGCCTAGTGCTTTGCTTGATGCAGTTTAAAAAAAAAAAAAAAAAAAGTTATTTTCGGGAAGAAGGTCGTAAGGGAGTACCTGCTGAATCAAAAGCTTCTTCAATGTTTTCCAGCATTTTGCTACGTCGCTCAACCTGATCAAAAGCGTTTCGATTTTTGAAGTAACATTATCAACTGCTACTTTGCTTAAAAGGCACTATTACGTTTTTTTTTTTTTTTTCCAAACCTAAAGACAACCAGCAGCATCATCATCATCCTCCTCATCATACCTTTTTTAGGTATGTAAAATCCCACAGGCAGGAGCTTGATGATGGTGACGAAGCCGTTTTCATGAAGTGTTCAGAAGAAACTAGCAACATGACATATCAGGCTTGGTTGGGCCGTGCACTGTTTACCTTGTGAAGTACATAGTGATTGGTTTACATTTAGAAAATCTGAAGCATATTTTACTTTCTGAACGTCTTTGGAAACTCAAGGGTACGGAGGAGTATTAGGGCCAGGTGTAAGGGGGGGTGTTACATTTCGGGGGGGGCAGTCAAACTTTCAGTACATGCGCTGGGAGTTTGATTTATTCTCAAAAGTTTGACTTTAATCTTGAAATGTCAACTTTGTTCTCAAAATGCAAAATTTCTATCTAATACTTAAAGTTCAACTTTTTGACTTCAATCTCAAATGCAAAAAAGACAAAAAAAACACAATTGTTTCCCTTTCCCATTAGGCCGAGCTCCAATAGTCTCCCGTGCCAGAGACTTACTGGCTGGTGATTTGAGTGCTGACATTTTTGAGTTTGTTCTTTTTATTGTCTCCTGTGTGTTTCTAATTAATAAACTACTGAATGAAACAGTGTGTATTTGAATGCAACACTTCCCTCCCGACGCAAGTTCAGACACATGCACGTCGACGTTGGAAAAATACGTTTATTCACAGAACTGATACCATAGAAGTCTAAACTCAGACAAAAACGTCTCTTTTGGCAGAGTGGAGACCTGACGGTGTATCTACTGGGGAAGCTGTGGGTCGCAGGGTGTAGGACATCTGTGAAGCAGGCAGTTTGTGTGCGGGTTAAATATGCACGTGGTCGATGCACAGCACACGTTCAGTCACGTTTCCTTTTGAGGCAGAAAACGGCAACTTGGCTGAGTGCACCAACTTCCACGTGAAGTGAAATTGTTAATCCTGATTTTAAAAACAAACAGCATTTACCATCCTGTTCACTGAAGTTTTTTTAAAAGGCCTATTTTCATACATATCTCACGCATATACAGTACTTTGTTTTATTTGTTCAGGTTTTGAGATTTCCATTGCTGCCTCACTGCTCTTATTTTGAAGGAAGAGCATCTAATACTACAAAATAAAACGGTGTTTTAAGAAATTGTCCCCTTTGATTGTAAATGTGCCACTTTTTCACTACTGAAGCCCCGAGAGGCAAGTGAGAAAATGGATCACCAGAATTGTTACACTAATTCCGATTTAAATAGTTCTCATGGTAATCTTTTTGAGCTTTATCAGTAAGTTCTTTTACAGATTGGGGGGGGGTGTGACTTAAAATAATTATCTTGGAAACACCTTTTTACCCCAACTGTTTCACAAAGATGTTTTTATTTGAAGTAACTTAGGAACAGGTGAAAAGATTCCCCCAGGATAACATAAGTCAAACACAGGAGAGAAACCCATTTATCCCAGAGGTCCTCACTTGCCTCTCAGGGCTTCTGTACAAAATTTGAAAAAAAAAAAACACTTTTGAAAAGACAATTGAGAGGCAGGAATATAAAATTAAAACAACCTGGAAAAAAAAATCCCAAACTATCTGGATAGCTGGATATCACCTGTCGTGAGAAAATATGGCTTTTGTAATTTTGTTGAACTGGCCCTTTAAGTCCTGACAAAATGTCAACCACCCCGATGACAACTTTTCAATTACCAGTGTCCAAGTTTCCCTTATGTCTGCATTGTAATTGCCTCAGAACCACAGTCTGCCCTGAGTTCACATGTTTTGGGGAGGAGGGGGACACACACACTGAAATGTTCAGCAAAGTATCACATCTCACAGTAAAAAGGGCTACATCCCTCAAAGCTTTTCAGATGCTTTCCAGTCCAACATGCCATCGCTGTGAAAAGCTCAGAGGACCAAAAGCATCCATCCACCCATATGGTGGAGACGGCGTCATGGCAACAGGAAAACCTGGGGCAGCGCTGTGATGGCCAATGAAGCTTTGAAAACACATCACGAGCATTTTGTATAAAATAAATAAATCAACCCGCACACAATAAACACTGCCAAGGCATGTGAAGAACAATCCCCCCCCCCCTCACATAATGCAGGGTCTGAACGTTGCTGTGCTCAGTGTTAGGTTGGCTTCAGAGGGGCGTGAAGATCAAACCTCAACGTTTTCTCTTACTGCTGCTCGTTTACTGCATTATGATTCACAACACATTTTATTGTTTCGTCATTAATACATTCTACACCACACTGAACTTTATTCACCATTCAATATAAACCCCTGACATTGGCAAAGGGGGCTTCTCAAATCTGCAAAATAATCATAAAACAATCATTTATTATTATTATTATTATTATAAAACTTTCTAATTACACATGCCCCACATTTCTTTTTTTTTTAATCTTTAAAATACAGTAATTTTACAATAAGTATTAGTTATGTGGTCACACAGCGCGAGTTCTGTACTTTATAAGTTTGACGGCAAACATGCTGCAGTCTGTGTCCACGAGTCTTATCCGTCTCCACCTTCAACCAAAGCATCAAGAGTTTAAAAACAAAGTGTAGCGGCGGTGGTGGGGGATCCTCGCATTGAATGTCACTCCAGGAGGGGTGAGGTGTGGGGAGGAGCGGGTGGTTAGGGGTGACACTGATCCTAAGTCTGTTTCACCGGCACTTCCTGCCCCCCCACCCCCCGAGTCTGACCGTTCATATCCTCGGCCCTCCGGGCGGAGGTGTGTGCAGAGGACTGCGCAGCCTCTTCAGGCCTCCTCCTGCTCGGGGAAGTTGAGGATCTTGCGGTGGGCTTGCCTCTGGTACTGCTGCTGTTTGAAGTACACCTTAAACGCCCCCTTGATGGCGACAAAGGCGATGCCTCCCTGCGGGGAAGAAAGAAAAAAAAAAAAAACTGTTGAAAGAGGGCTTAAAGGCAGATTCAGCTCCGTCTACATTCAAGAGCAGCTTCATTGTAAATGGAGAAAATCCCTTCAAATCTCCATCCTGCTTTTGTGACGTGTGGGAGTGAAGAAGCAGGCAGGCTGCATGTGGATTAGCGACGCCTCTGCGAGGACATTTTCCCACCAGTTAATCAACTCTGTGTCACCGATGTCACCGGACATTTAAAAGATAATCGTTGGTGACGCTCAATATCTGTAGAGCTCTCAGACTACTCTGATCTTTAACGTTAGATGACCAGCAGTGTTCATTTCCTTAAAAAAAAAAAAACTAGGAAAAAATGTGGGTGAACAACTTTTATTTATTTCACGACTACGACGAGACCCCACAGACGTCATTAAACCAGGCAACTACCGGGGAGTCCACGAAGTCACCGTCGCTGGCCGACTGTTTGGTTGGTTTGTTGCATTTAAGAATGAGCGGTGGTGTTAGGATGTTGTGCAATGTGTGCACTTTAGTAGTGGTTAGGTTATTATTTAATTACAAGTGATTCATTGTAAAACAACCTTTTTCAGGCTTATTTCTCATTTTCCCCGAATATCAATAACCATCAAATCAAATGAAATTAAAACTAAGGAGGTAGTACAACCCAGAAGTAAATCATGAAATACCATTCTGCAATAGAACCTCACGTAAAAACTTTGCAGTCTCATGTTTTCCTTCGGACCAAAGTCCCAAACGTTAACATTCTGTTTGAACTGGTTAGGGTCTAGCTGGAGGCCGGGACCTCCCTTCACTCAGCAGCCCGTCTGTCCCTCGCAGAGCTGAGTAGATGAGGACGCTTCACTCTGGTTACCTCTCTGCTCTCACCACCAGGTAAGTGAGGAGCTGGGACGGCTCACACACTGGCTCAACTGGAATCATTTATTAACTAGCGTTGCCGCCCCTTCAAATCAAAAGAGGCTAAACAATACGGGAGCCTGGAGAGCATTTAACTCGCCTACAGAATTATTTATATGCATGAATGATAATGAATCATCTGGAACAGGCTCTGTTCTCTAAAGTACACTGGATCATAATACTGCCACGATCATTTATTTATCCCCTGTAAATGACGCATTGGGCGCTCGCGGTCATACCCACCAGGATGGTCCTCTGCAGGTTGGAGTTGACGCTGCTGAACATGAGCTTCCCCACGATGGTGGCGATGGTGGGGAAGACCAGGGCGCCACACAGGATGCGCGTGGCCGACACGTGGTCCGCCAGGGGGCTGGCCTCTGCCGGGATGCGTGGAACTGGGCAGCCGATCCCTGCAGAGACGCACAGAGAGCAGCCGGGAGCCGGTTGAAACACACGTGCATTTGTACCCAAGAGTACAGCTCTGTTAGTTAGTGTCTGTTTATTTCTCTCTGGTGAAATGAGCATAAACCAGTGGCAGGTACTGGTTCTGTGATGGTGAACAGGTCACACAGTTACTGTGTGCGATTCGTCACAGACAATAGTGCTGCTGAGCTGCTGCGTGTTAGAAACCTTTGTATCATCACAGGCTGTGGTCATTCCCACTCATTGCTTGGATCCATTTTGACATTGCTTCTGGTTCTTAAAAAGGATCCAGGATATAATGATAAGATGGCGATTTGAAATTGTGAGACAATATTGTTTGTGCTTTTGAATATCCATCTTATTCATTTACCATTTTCTCAGTTCCAGGAGCTGCAACTATTAAATACAGTTACAGCTCCTGCTCTTATCCACATCAACTCACAATGGGCCTCATTCACCAAATCGTTCTTAAGAAACGACAAGATTCTGACATGGTTTGTTTTCAGCTCAGTTTGTCCGTCTGTTTGTTCGTTTGTCTGTCAGCAGGGTAAAGTAAGTACAGCATTTCTGCACATTCAAGAGCACACTTCCTGTTTTATTTTATATCCACTACTGATGCTACCATAGCTGTATATAAGAAGTGGCCGGAGTCACCGTAACGCCACCCATTGGTTTGCGCACTACAGTTTTGAAGACTCTAATTTGCCGTTTTGGCTATCGCCATGTTGAACAAGACATTTTTAGGAGACCAAAATATTAAAATTAACTTCCAGGAACTGAAAACACACTGAAGGGGTTAAAAGTTGTCAGACGACAAAAATGGACAACACCCAAAACGGCAACCTGTCAATCACAAGCCAGCCACGCCTTAACGCATACTCTGCCTTATCGACTATTTTTACTCTAAAGTGGCTAATTTCACTAAATGAATAACATGCTGTATTGAAGAAGAGCATTATATGAAGACAGGCACGAACCATTCAGAGATGCAAGAGCACGTGATGAATCTAAAAAGATCCAATTTGAGAAAAAAAGTAAGATATTGGGAGCATAAGGCCCAACGAGAGCAACATTTGATTCAGGTCAAAGTTCTACATTGCCGACAGTAAAAGCAGCGCAAAGATGAAAAGGAATAAAAATCCAGACCTGGGAAGATGCTGTTGAGGATCTGCAGCTTGTTGGAGTACTTCCTCCACAGACGCAGGACGTAGTCCTCCCAGCGGATCATCTTGCCGAGGATCAGCATGACGGGGATGGTGGGCAGGCCGATGAGCAGGAACAGAGGGTCGGCCCGCTCCATAACGTCCAGGCCCTCCTTATGGCCCACCACCTGGAGAGCAGAGGGGACGGTCAGAATGTGAAACTAGAAGAAAGGAGCCATGGAGGAGCACAGAAAGGCAGTACTAACCCGAACCACATGCAGCGTATTTGCGGTTTCAAATGCATAACATCTAAATAGAAATACATGCATGACATAATATCATTTGCCTGATCGCTTGCCCGTTATAAAATAAAACCTCACACCTGCATGACTGTGACCGCTCCGTAGGTGACTGCAGTCCAGTAGATGGAGCCCACCATGATGCCGGCAGCAGCGAAGGGGCCAGCCTTAGAGATGAGCCGGTCGGCCAGGTCCAGCACGTAGACCACGGGACCTGATGGAGGAAAACAGCTGAGAGTTAGGCCGACTTGTACACAGGCAACTCTTATTTTGAAGTTTTACCACCGTTTGGTGTATAGCCAGTTTTTTTTAATTTCTTTTTTTAAGCCTGATACTGATATCAGATTTAATCTCCCAAATAATAATAAAAAGACATCAGCTGATTCGTTGAGTGGGACATTTTAGTGTGTATAAATGAACTCGTCAGTGCTCTCCTGTGGACCGCTGGGAGGCCGTTTAGGTTACAGCACTCTGGTGAAACGCCAGCATGGACGATGGACATTTTAAATACGTTTTGGATTTCTAAGAGTAAGTAATAAATTAATTTCTTATCTGAATTTGATTATTGTGAACAGTTTATGGATGAATAAACACCATTTCTACTTTTAAAACATTTTTATTACCATAAAAAAAAAAAAAAAAAAAAAACATTTCTTCATTTTCATTAAATTCCTTTTAACATTTTATTTTTAATTATTATCGACGAAATTTCATTTGTATTAAAGATTTTTGAATAATCATCTCGAGCGTGGCTCAGCATCTGATGGAGCGTTGAAATAATCAAACCTTTTAGCTTTCTGCAAGAAATACAGTTAAAGTTGCGTGAATAAACATTAATAAACTCATGAACATTTTATTTAATTAAAGAAATCCATTCAGCAGCGTCTCCTTTACGGCTCCCTTTTCAAATGTCTTGGTGTGACAATATCACAGCATCATGTTCCGTTTAACATCGGTATCTCACCTTTAATATCACAACCCCAATCATATCCGTAACATTAACTACTCTCAGGGAGCGCAGAGCAACGTTTTAGTGAGCACAGTATGGAGAACAGAGATGTGGGCTGTCGGATCAGAGAAGAGACAAAAGCAAACTGCTTAGTAATTAAGGATTTAAAATGAAATCTTTAGTTTTAATATTTCAATATCATATGTCTGGTAGCAAGTTAAGATCACTTTAATATGGGGCCAGTGGGCCTCTCTACATAACCTCCAACAGGTAGGAGTCAATCATAGTTATGTCACAGTTTACCATATCAGACTCATTTTATTATTACTAGGTCAGAAATGTATGTGACTAAAACACTTTAGTATTCAATCAGAAATAGTATGACAGTATCTGATGGATTGTTTTAATTATTTTTAAGTGATTATTATTATTTTTTTATTCAATTCCAGTGAATCAGTGCAAAAAGATTTACGTAAATCTACACATGAACATCCCGTCACTGGCGAACAGTCAAAACACAATGAACAGTGTGTGAGTGTACAGCAGGGGTCATGAGACTCCTGCAGGTAAAACAACCACTGGGACTGGAAAAGCATCCGAACGCAACACATATACGTCTCAATTGTCCACAGAAAGAGGCACCGGCCGCCGCTTGTCCTACTCTTGTGTCGGAGTTAAACTGGCAGGTTAAGTGACATTACAAAATGTACTTTCCAGATTACAGTAAACTAACTGAAAACATAAGGAAGCTCACACTAAATAAACATCATGAGGTCAGGCAGTGTTCCAGAGCAACAAAAAAAAAAATGACAACAATGCAGTTATGTGGAAGTTAAAGAAAGGAGACTTAGAAGCTGGTCAGGTGTGGTGCACACCCCGTCATGCAGGGTTATTGACAGACAGGGATGAGCTTCTCAGCCAGGTTCCACCTAGATTAAAAAATAACTGGGCGGAGAATCTCAACAAATATGTAATAAGGATTAATCCAAAGTCCCGACTTCAGAGCAGCTCCAGTCCCGCCTGACATCAGGAGCAGGACTCCAAAAACTAAAATTAAAATTAAAAAAACCTCCTCTCTGGCATTCCAGGCTGAAATCATACAGGAAGGCAAACTGATTTCCTCAAATCAGACAGACCCATCCACATCCTATTAATAACCAGCCCAGGAGTCAGTGGGAGGAGAGCGGGGTGGGGACATTTTAATACCAATTAAGGCTTTATTTTTAGATTAATGAATTCAATGCCGGATCCGCAGGAACCTTGCTGTAAGATCAGACACGTTTTGGCTGCTAGCTCACACACTTGGGCAACAAGCGGTTGTTTGTATTTTCAAGCAGCCTGTTTGACGTTTAACATTACAAGAGTAAAGGCTCTAAAATGGAGGAGGACTAACTAATGTGTGGACTTCGTCAAATCTAATACACACCTTTTCCTTACACTTTTGATCAGACACCTCCCTCGGTATCGATCGTTATTTACTTAACAATTTGGATATTTTAAATTGATAGAAAAGGCTGTAAAAGCTTTGAAGCCATGTTTTCAGGGGAGTTTAATCTAAGATCTATCAAGAAAAACTAAAAATATTCACCAGCAAAGTGGTTCTAAGGTCATTGCAGCAGGCTTTCTAACAAACATGCTTCGTCTCCTGAGAAGGGTGACATTTAAAATCCCATTTTTAAAACAGTTATCTTGGCAAATGTCTTGTATAGTTGAGAAATAAAGCCTTGAAGTGGCATTAAAGCAGCGCTGAGTCATCGGTCCTTGTGAAAGCAGGACTTGGTACAAGAACACTTTCCCCTCTGGACATGTCAGCAGCAGATTGATAAATATATTATCCCCATTTCATTTACGCTACCAGGCTGGTGTACATGAAGTAAAAAAAAAAAAAAAAAAATGTAAAAAAAAACATCGACCTTGCAGCACAAAGAGCTTTCATCACTTAAAAGTTAGGGAAGACAGCGGCAGCTGGTTACAGGCTGTTGGCAGCGGGTTACTGACGGAGCTGCCCGTCCGTCTCCAAGTCCTCGTTTAAGACGTGGACTGTCTTTAATGTAAACACCCGAGCACATAGGATTTCATGAGCCTGTAGAGGAGCCTGCCGGAAACTACAACATTAGCCTACACACCAAGTGCAAAAAAAGAGCAGCAGCTTTTTCTAAAATAACCCTCTGTGGATATTTTTGAGGTTATGTTTTATTTATTTATTTTTTTTTTTACAGTTGGGACATTGGACAGCCTTTATTAAGCTGTTTGTAAAGCCAGGCCACCGGGACTGTTACCCATAAGTACTTGCCACAAGCTGTATACAATTCAGCCACTGTACACCCATTTCTGCAGCAGAGTACATTGGCTCTATAAAATACCACTTGTATTTCTTAAGTAGTTATAAACGCAGAATCTCGCCCTCTCTCTCGTCCACTGCCAGACTTTTTGATGCTTTCCACGGATAATTTTTTAGTGGCACCTGTGTTTGCGGACCATATTTTGATGACTGTGTCGGAATCTCTTTCGCTTTCAACCTCCCTAAGCACTACGCCATCGCGGCCGAAAGGGAACTGGGTCGCCCTTAATGGCTGCTGGCAGGAGAGCTGAGCAATTCATTTCAGCCACCGGCAGCATATTCCATAATTAAGATAATTAAAAAGAAAGGGGGAGGGAGGAGAGAGGTGAAAAGTGCAATTGCAATTTCTCAGTAGTAGGCACGCTGTTCCAGCTGGTTTGTTTACACTCTCTAAAGAAGGAGAAGCAAGGACACGCTGTCCTCGGAGTTATATTGTTGGATAAATTAGCATGATAGGCTGGCTTGGCTCAGCAGCAGGTGCTGGCGGGAATAGGACCAGCACAGCATATTGCTACACTACTCTTAGTGGGCTGCAGTGTTGCCAACATCCGTATCTCCTGTGCCGTAAGTCAGTGAAAATAATCAAAACCTGGGTTAATAGAAAAGGTGATCTATGGCTCTGATCCGGCGGCATGCAGGGGTCCCACAGCCAAAGACGAGTAATGCCCGTCAATAGAAATATGCAGTGACCCTGAGAAAATAACTACTGAGGCAGCTTCCAAACAGTGCTCCCTGTCTCTACCTGTCCACAGCTTTGCCTCCGTCACCCACATTGAAAGCCGTCATCCCAGTGTTGTCACCAAACTGTGAAATTGCTATTATTCTTAAGGGATAATGAAAGCTACTGCAGCTTTAAATGAAACACAAGGAGCATGTGGCTGTCTGTACAGTAAGTTAAATATAAAAAGGTAGCATTGTGTCTATATAACTATACTAAAGAACAAAAAGAAAAGAAAAAAAATGGAAAAGGAACACTGCAGCAATGATGCAGCAAAAACAGACAAGGCTGTACTCCTGCTCACTTTGAAGTGCACTAATGCCCTGCGTATCCTGCAGCTGGAGACTAGAAATCCTCAGACAGCAGAAATAGAACCTCAGCTAAAAAAGGTGGGGAGATTTACTCTTGCATTATTAGTGAAATGCCAAAAAAAATGGAAAACAATTATAGCAAAGTAATGGAATTTTAATTTAAAATGTAATGTCTGACAAAACAGTCACAATGCGGTAAAACCCGCTCATCTGGTAATCCAGGTAACGAACCCAAGTACTATGCAAACGTAGTTTGACCAAGGCTGACATCATGCAAATCAGCATGCGACTTTTGCATGTGGCGCTCTGCTGGAAAGGATCATGTCTGAGGCACATCCTGTTCCTCATTATCTAGAAATGTCACCATCACAGTTCGAATGATGTGATGTTTTAAGTCGCAGGGAAACACTGGAGGGCAGCCGCAATTTCACGGATTCATCAGCAGAGCGGCAGCGTTACTCCACTCATCTTCCTCTCTGCTCTGCCAGCCTTTAATGAGCTGCTCCTTCAGCTCTCCTCCCGTGACCCAATTTCACTCTCCCACTCCCAGACACAATCCAGCATCTCTGCTCCCTCGCCGTCTCACACTCACTAACGGGATTAGGAAAAAAAAAAAAGACACATTTTTCCAGTAGATGGACATATCGGGTAAACTCAACAGGCTCTGTTCATATAACCACCCGCTGCTCAACTTCCTGTCCTTATACTTTCTGTGCAGGGAGGATAAATTACTTTGCTACATGGTAGGGTGTATGAATTAAGCAGGGACAGCAAATAGTTGCTAGGCCAGTCACAATAATTATGTTATCAATTTATTGCACGGTATATGAACATCGATCCTCTTTACGTTATCGACTTATCGTCGACAACTCTAGTGTGGGAGTATTTTGGGTTTAAATCGAATGAGGGGAGTGTTGTTGTAAATTATAGCGAAAATGTTGTCTCTGTAGACCTGTGCACAATGTTTAATATTTACCTTATTTAAGTGCAATTTTTGTTAACAGAGTGCAAAAGTCTATTTTATTTATTGTTTTGGTTGTGTGGTTTTATTGTATTTATTTAGGAGCTTTTTTTATCTTTTTTTTTTACAGTCCAATTCCAATTTCTGTATATTCTTAAAAACTACAAAGGGCATATCACAATTCCTTCTGGGAAAATATATAGTCCGACGTAAGTAGTTATTGTGACGGGCCTAATAGTTGTTATGATGTTAAGAAGCAAAACAGGTTTGCCTATGATCAAAATATTCAAACAGTGTGTGCTGCTACAGTTTATAATCCAATTTCAAATCAGTGTACTCTTTGTACTCTGAGAATGGGTGGCAAAAAAAAAAAAAAAAAAAAAAGCTTAGCTTCGAGTATCTGGTGCCATATTCACAAAACATTTTTCAACAATGGGTTGGCTTATTTCAGTTGGATCGTTTCAAAATCTACCATACTTCTCAAGATAATAATTAAAGCTAGGGTTGTTCAACTGGTAGAAATCAAGCTAAATGTGGAATTAATCAGCATTTGGTTAAGCCAGAAAGAATATCCAGTCTATTTACACAGCCATCTTTTTATATATACACACACTTATCATTTTGTTCATGTTCCTATTTATTAATAAATATTTCATTCACATTCACACAGACCTGTCAACCAATCACTGTAATCATAGTTAGTGAGTTCATATAATGAACTGTCAGTATAACATGTCAGTCAAAAACAACGAGGTCACCTCTGCCCCTTCTCTTATCACAGGAGTTCTCTCATAGTAAAAGTTGCTCTCGGCAGAATTGGGTACTTTTAGCACAAAATAGGATAACTCCTAGTGGGATGATAAGATACTTTGTGAATCCGTCCCATCTCCACTACACTCCCACTTTAAGCATTACTAAATAAAAGTGTATTTACATAGGATAGATATCCCGATTTCCCGAGGAACCGTCTAAACCTTACCCGACACTTTAAAAAATGCAAAACTCAGTTATTTTCCCCCAAAAGACAGCCACAACACAAGCCACTGGTTGCTTATATAAAGCCCTGATCACTCATGGTGGCAGAAGACTGCCGCATCATTCTCTGAGGCTGCCGTCACTCAGCCGATCAGCCACAGCAAAGAGGAAGCTCCCTTTCAAAATAAACCACTGGCCCATCACTCGTGATGCTGTATTGCGTTTGGCCAAAACCACTTGAGGATTTGAACACATGACAAAATAAAACGCAAACAAGCGTCAGGAGTTGATGAGCTGGAGGGTAAACATGTTACCTCCTGGGCCACAACTCCTCTCTTGCTGTTATTAAAAACATTTATTAAAAACAGCTGGCTAAGAATGACAAGGCACACTGAGAAAACGTTGATGCAATGTGTCTTTAAATCATGACTTCAAAAGTTACGGTATGAAACGGAGACTAAATTCATGTCTGTCGATGGCAGAGCATGAGAGTGAGAATCATTGGATAGCACCAACACGTTTGTGGAAAACGTTGGCGGACTTCTCTCGGACTTGTTTAGCATAGATTTGCATTCAATTTAGCATGACCTTGAATATCAACCTAGAAAATACAAAAATATAAGATACATTTGCTCAGTCCTCCACAGGGTTGTCTCTGTTTTCAGCGGTGTAATCTGTTAGGATTAATAACCACACAAAACAGTTGGAGGACAAGGCACATGAATATCAAGTGCATCCCCGACTGTGTGAGATTTGTTCCCATACAGACTTCCCTTTACCATGTTGCTTGGCAACCAGTCAGACAAGGCTTCACTTCAATTTCACTGAATCAATACACAATGTTGTGCTTCCCTCTTTGCTATACATTAATGAATTTTTTGTAATAAAGTTATTCTTTACCTACGACACGAGCACTGGACGTGCACAGTAATGGACAGCCAAAGTTGTTTACACTGCAGACCCACTTACACCAAATACTATAAACTGCATTTCTGTGACTCATTTACAAACATGATTTGGCACAATTATTTTTTTTAACTTTATAGCGGACCTTGTTGGAGCCTCGTCAACTCCCCCATATTCATCAGATGCAATATTTCCTGCAATGTAATACAAAGATATTTTTTTATTTGTGAGCCCAATGAATTTGATGTTTTGATTTAATTATCACATTTAAATGTTTTATCAGGTCCTGTTGGACTGCTCTACTGGATGTTTTTTTTCTTCAGCATTTAAGGACCAATCTCAGAACCCATCAGCTACTGGTGTGACGACCATAAGCCTCTGGGGGCAATGCATTCCGCCTCTTTTTCTCTCCACAGACCATTTGGCTGCATTCAACCAAATCCTGCCCAAACATGATTGGTCAACACCACGACTCCGCATTCACATGCAGACATCTGTTTATAGAGATTAATACAGCACTAATTAACAGTCCTATTGGGACCTGTGAGCCAATTACCACGACCTTAAATACAAAAAGGAAAGGGCATGACAGAAACATTCGCAAACACCCAGCAAGCGACCAATAATCAGCTCTCAGAGGGAGATGCAGACAGTCACTGGGTTATTTACTGGAGGAGGAGGCAGTGTTTAAAGAAGCTGAGATTAACTTTCTGCTTATAGCACCAAAATGACTGACAGCACAGCCTTGGTCACCATAAATATACATGGACCCGTTTACCAGCCGAGCCAGGCCTCCTGCAGACTAGCATTGTCTTGGGGCCAGCTACTGTCTAGGATTGCAACTTCTCTCCTTTTGATGTTGAACTGGCAGAGGCCCATTGGCTGATGGGTAACCCAGTGACAACTGTGCATGCACTATTAACCTTATGTGTCCAGGTTTTGTCATGTGGCTGTAAAACTTCGACAAAAAAGGATACAACTATTCTTGCTGCTACCCCTAGAAATATTTTTCTGTCACTGCTAAATGCTGTGCAACAAACGGCATGAGAGGTATGAAGGGATAGGCAACAAAGAAACTGAAAAATGAGGCGGTTCTGGACAAATACGCATCGTCCTGTATGTTCACTAAATAGGTCAGAGCTGGTGTTTGGGAACAACTGTAGCTGTCGTCACTCTGACGCGTCAGGATAATTGAGAAAGCCACTTCTCTAAACTGCTGCTGGTTAATCAGCCAGGAGCTGGGTCGTATAACAAGTGAGAGGCCCTCTGTTCCTCGTCAGGCTGAAAGGAAATATTCACCCAGGTTACCACAGAACATATGCTGGCTCCTGAGTAAATAAACATGCACTCAGGCAAGACAAACTGTAGCTCTCAGAGCTTTGGGTACAGTTGCAGCCGGCAACTATTAAAAAACGCCCTAAAAGAGGAGCTCTATTTACATGGAAATTTGCTCTATAATGACGCTTTAATTTTGACAACAGGTGGAAGATCAGAGTTATGACATTTAGACAAATTCAGAATTTATGCGTTCGAAACTTTTGGGCAGTTTTTCAATCTATTTTTAGTAAACCAGGCAATCTTTTTTCACCATGTTACAGTTTAAACATCCTACACACACTTCAAGAGTACTCCACAGGTTTAGCATTGCACTCATAACATTGTCAAGAGTCACAGCGGACAGTTTCAACGAAAAAAGATCAAAATTGATGCAGCAGAGACAGGGATAACGTCCGTTTTATTGCATGCATTCTTCTTCCTTGTCAAAACATGTCAATGGTGCCGACATTATCCGCTGCCAACAGTTCAGCCTGAGATTTGTCCCCAATGCTAGTAGCTGCTAATGTAGCCTCATGCCTTTAGCTTCAAGCAGAGTACTTGTAATCTTTAGAGCCAACTGGCACTTCAATTGATCTGACTTCACACAGCTCCCTCTGAAGCCACAAAAAGCTTTATACAAATGTTTTCACAAATGCAGTAGACCCGAGACCTTTAAAACAGGCTTTGATGCAGTTTTGCATCAGAAACCATTACAAATTCCGGTACAGCGTTTGGAATATACTGGATCCCAATTTTGCCAATTGCCTTTCAGTAGAATAAGCCTAAACTCATGAAGATAGGCTAAAGCTATGTGCAGCTTTGAAAATATAATTGAAGGAGTATTTGTCCCTGTAACATTTCTAAATTATTTCTAGGTTTTCCAAGCGCAGAAACCTTGCTTTGAAACTTGAGGCCGTTTAACCATCCTTACTAATCATTGACTCTAGTCTCAGTTTTGACCTGTGTGAGCTGCAACCCACCCAGTTTGGGAAAGACGATGAGGTATTCTGCATTGCATTGTGGGCAGGCCACGCGTGCCGTGCTGTTGCCCCGCTGCTTCTCGTCCACCCAGCGCTGCAGACAGGACTGGTGAACCCACTTGGTGGAGCCGCGGCAGCGACACGGGCGCACCCACTCAGCCGTGCGGTCGTCCTCGTCTGTGGCGAAGCAAACCCAGCAGCTCCTAAAAAACAAACGCACACGCACACAGGTTGGATGAAGAGAATGAAACACATACACCCTCATAACTGGAAAAAAGGTAGTTGCATAAAATCACAGTTGAACACATTTTGTCACTTAGGTGTAAAAATAATAACTACAGAACAGTTGTTACAGCTGACGACAACAGATAATGTGATTTTTCACAAGACACTTAACTGCCTTTCTCAATGTCACACCTTTCTGAAGCAGGTTTCTCTGTTATGTCAGCCAAAAAAATTATTAGAATTATTATTATATAAAAACAAATTAGTTATGAAACTAGAAACAGCTCTACATTTCTCACTAAGTGGTGGAATTATGTTGTGGTTTTTGTTTGTATGTAGGTGATGCCTTGTGTGAACATCTGTGTGTGGTACACTGGAGTAGAGTGAAAGAGAGCAAGCAAGACTAATGTAATCTGTCATGGCCCCTTTGAGTGAAAGGCAGGCAGTCAGCAACACAAATTCACTTCAAACATGAGTCAAATGGTGTGGCTTGGATCAGGCCTTTTTGGAGGTCATACTGAGAAAAGGGTTGGCCATTTTTCACCAGTTATGGAACAATGATAGAGGTAGTGATCAAAGTCTCAAATGACTCCAGACTAAATGGCCGAGATGGAGGACACAGCATCACTCTGGCCCAATGACTCTGCATGAAATAAACCAAGATCAATAGATAAAGCCTACAGGCAAACAAGCTGTAATATGCCGAATGCTTGTCAAGCAGGAACTGTTCAATGCGCACGCACGCACACACGCACCGCTTCTCATCCTTTTCACTGAACATGGTCACTTGCTTTGCATCTAGTTTGAGCTGCATTTTTCTGACATTGCCTTTAGGAATAACCACATTGTTACTAAAAACCTAAATTCACCAGGGCATCCCTTTGCAACGAGTGCACACAATATTCTGATAAACCACTGCTAGAATATGCAGTAAAAGCACAAGGGAGCTTGGTTGCAGACAGTCTCCCTTGTGTGTGACAGCCAGACAAATGCCTTGTTCTGGATTCGAGCCAAACCATATTTTAACATCCACTCCCCCAAACAAGAACAAGAATCCCAACACATCCTACTTCCTCTCCTCCCACACAGTCCTTCTGAGCAAACTGTTCATCCATTTTCAAAAAGGGGTAATAGGGCAGGAAGAGTCCACTTCCTAAAACGTATGCCTCCTTACTTACAGAAAAAGGAGACATTAGTATGTTGGGCCTGTCTGCTGTACTATCTTCCAAGTTATTAGAGTCCTTTTGTTAAAAATACACTCCCTAGCCTCCTCCGCTCCATATCTGTCCAACATCTGGGGAGGTAATGTGATATCCAAGTTCCCTGACCTTACCACAGTACATCTCCGACTGTGACATTATATTGCTTTTCCATTATTAATTAGCAGCATGCGACTGGCTGGAAGGTTCACTACCCCCGAGTCTCACTGTATGAGGTTAAGTTCAAGAACCTAGACCTGTGACATTCTTATTTTAGCTGCTAGATACTTATGAAAATAGTCATAGGTTAGACCTGAATAATTGATTTAAGAAAATCAGCAACACCAGGCCATGACTACCACAGCCAAGCTCCCAAACTGTGTCTAGGGGGGGTTCCATTGCTTCTAATAAAAAGTAGGAAAAGGAGAGTTTGTTGGAATGAAGAAAAATAACCAACTAAAATCCAAAAAGGTCACGATTTTCATTTACGACAATTTACATTCAATCAGGCCTGGAACTAGCTTGTTGCTAGGATACCCAGTGGTCCTTCAACCCATTTACAGCCTGACTATCCACGTCTGATATTTTCATATTTACACTGAACCTTGAACAGTTGGCATTTCACTGGATGAATGAAACAATAATTAGTCAACACACATTTTCATTAAAACCCTGGTATAAATACAATGAGAGACTAACTGTAACAGAGACATTTGTTTTTCTCTCAGGCTATGATTATGTACATTCGGGTTATACTTCGCATTGGGACATTTATGTTAATAAATCTGGGGGAAAAAAGCCTTGCAAAAAAAGATTAGGGCTGTTTATAGTGGAGAACCTGGCGATACGATATGCATCATGATATAGGCGTTACGATTCAATATATTGTAACTTGTAATAACAAAGGACGCACCGCCATATGAAAAAAATCTGAATTAAAAAAAAGGTTTACTACAGTGAGACTACTGCATTTACATTTATCACAGTCCCTGTAACATCCAACATCATAGCACTAATTTATTTGCAATGGGAGCAAAGGCATTAACATTAGCTTATATCAGTAAAAAATAATAATAATAATAATAAAAGATTCTTTGCGTAAACAAATTAAGTAGATAAAAAAAAAATAATTGTAAACAGACTAATACGCACAGTTTTATTTGTAAACTATTAATTTAAAAAAATGTTGTGCTTTCAGAATCAATACAGTATCAAAAAAATATATATATATTGTGATACTGGAGTGTATTGATTTTTCCTTACACCCCTATCGCAGATGAAGGTTTATTCTGTCAACGACTCTACCACATAAACACAAATTTAAATTCAGGCCTAAGGCCCATGACAATAATGCAAGGTTGGTTTAAAACTGGGCCCAATGCAGGTTGAGAGGTCCCAGACGGGGAAGTATCTCTTCTCTGACAAGGTTTAGGCAACTAGCTGCCTGTGTCCAACCTGATAAGATGCATCTAGAGTTTACTGTTCCATTTCCTGTCTTTAGCAACCGGTATGCCTGGAATGGAGGAAACCTGTTGCATTTTACTCTCACTAGGAAGTAGGAAATGTGTCTTATCACATCAGTATATATTAGAAATATCCAACTGCGGTATGAACTGCAGCTATAACCTATTCCCAGAATGCGGCAAGTCCCATTACCCTTAGATGCATTTCCAAGTACGGGAAAAAGCTTTACTGCTCTATGCCTTGTTGGCAGTTAATTTGAGTTGTGTTAACCGGCACTGTGAAAGAGACATCATTGTTTCAATAAACGCATACAGTACATGCCCCCAAAACTGCCCCTAATGAAAAAAAAGCAAAAAGCAAACTTTTCTTGGTGGCCACCTCTAGCAACATTTATTCAGTAGGCTCAGCGAATCCCCATAGTACACCATGTATATTTGAACCCTCCTGCTCCCCCAGTTGAATAATGGATGTCAAATCTGTGGCTTTCTGTCATCGTCATACTGAGGTCTTGGTGTGCTCCGTTACTGGGGCCACAGGGGAGTAGAGGGGGATCTTCTGTGAAAGACTGTAGCTGGCCAATTTGGATTATTTGCTCAGGTTGCTGCCTGCCTGCAATGGCTGATTTTCCAATACTCCCCTGGTGCTGAATAAAACATGACGATGCAGGAGAGGAGCCTTAGGGTCGAGGCGCTCAGGTGACATGGCCAGCTGAAGGGCCAGGATGGGCACATGCGGTGAATCCGAGTCCGGCGGAAACATTAACCCTCTATTCCTCTATTCAGTCTACGGTCTTTAAGAGAGCTCACCGCGTAACTACTATCCAAGTATGTGAGCCTGCACCACACCAAGCTGTTTGACACTACATGTAATGCAATTACCACATTCTTTTGCACTGCAAAGCTAGAAAAGGCTAATAAGAAAAATATGCATCCTGTGGCCATTTTCTACACGGGCAGTGACGTGGATACGTTTCCCTGGGACCGAGTGGGTCCCCAATTAAACGTGTTTTTTGACAAATTGTGGTGTTGAACTCGTGTTTGATGTTATATGGATATAATGTTTATATTTACGTATGTTGAACATGTATCTGAAAACCTTATTTACAAATCATTATTCAAATGTAATAAAATCAAATGTAATAAAATAAGAGAATTAATTAATTAAGAAATAATGTGAAACTTATCACAAACATGAAACAGTAGTTAAAAGGTTCAATATGTAAGATATGCCAGAATTTAAACTTAAAACATTAAAACAATGAACGAACATTATCAACAGAATATGAAGAGATAACAGTGTTGATGTTATATGGAAACGGCATAGCTTCAGTTAGCGGTTAGCTGGAGTTCAGCCACAGCACTGGAGTACTGCAGACACCCAGTTGCTGCCGTCACACAGGTCCAGCAGCCCGCTGTGACCGCAGGGCTGGTTCTGGTTCTGGTTGAGCTCAAGTCTCTTCGGCCGCTGACTAGAGACCCTGGTTAACATCATTGCCCAGTAAACACAGAGGAATCAGCTCCACGTGATGTTTATAAGACAGCAGAGTTTTTTGACCGGTTCTCAGTTTGGTCAAATTTGAGTATTGTTGCCCTGCTGACTGACTGACAGGCATTTCACAGGAGTAAATGCAATACACAACATAAAGAATAAATTAGAATACAATAAATATGCCAAACTACTACAGCTAAAATATAAACTTTAGAGATTGTATGCACGCAGTTTAGAGGTGAAATACTGCCTCCTATTTCTTTGGAGCAGGTGGCTTGGAATTACACGTTGAACCTTTAAAAGCTGTCCTATGAAAGTCTGGTGATAAAATAAAATGACAAATATGTTGCAGCAAGGGCATTTAGTCTCTCCTTTGATGGTTGAGACTGTGAACACGGGAGGGGCCATTTCCCCCACCACCACCAACACTTCACGCCCCCATCCTTCATAGCGAAAGAGAGTAGATGAAAAAAACAACTTGTGAAATGCAACGCAAAAACGTGCAAGCGTTGATGCTTCGCAGTAATACCGTGTAAAAAATGGCCAATGCCAGGTTAGATTACCACCTAATTGACATTTGTATAGTTATTACATGAATATAAACTAATGAAAAGAACAGCTTCGCTATCTAGTGGCTCGCTGCCAATTCTTCTGCCTTTTCCCCTCACCATTGGTCCAGGCTTTTCCGGTTTTCGGCTGGCTCTGTGTCACTGCAGTGAGGGCAGTGCATGCAGGTGAACAGCGCCCCTTTGCCTGTGGGGAAGCGATAAGCTGCGGTGGCGCAGAGCCGACTGAGGATCAGGAGAGTTTCACTTCAAGGCGGCATTACTTGACAGGCATCTTATCAAGGATGAAAAGACCCAAAATGAACACTGTAAGCGGACTACTTGATCACTATAAGCTAATTAATTAAACAGTGTTTGTATACAATGATTCTGTCCAAAGCTTTTTGAGCCATACAAGTGGTTGATCATTGTTCACTCTAGTGTTATGTGTGGCTGTAACAAGTGTGTGGGTGAGCGACAGAGTGTGGACGGACTCTGAGAAAAGTCGTCTCTTAATGTACAGGTGGTCTCACATACAGAAAATAAAATGAATTTGGCACCTCTGATTATCAGGGAGTAAATGGGGTCGATGGTGAGTTTAATGCTTCCTTTTGGATTTAAATGTGGCAGAGACGCAGGACTTGTACCTATGTTTAACTATATTAATATCACAAAAAAACAGCACAGAGATTGATACTTAGGCAGGTATGAAACGAGAGGATGAGAAGTTGAGTAGAACAGTGGAAAGATGTCTCCACAGGAACACGACAGTGGAGAACAAAACCCAGCGCTCCCTTCGATTCACTGGCTCTTATTCCTGTAACCCAGCCGGGAACAACAGCACGGAAATGCTATCCTCTGCGCGAAACCTTAAGCTCTAGCTCGTTGCTGCCTCTCAGATAAGCCTGCGCTGCACAAAATGGTCTCCTGCATACAGAGAATTACAGTGCTATTTGTCATGAAAACTTTTTTTTTTTTTTTTTTTAAACCCATGAATGAAAAACAAAAATCTACAGCAACGAAAGTCTGAAAAACAAGTGTTTCCA
This sequence comes from Bovichtus diacanthus, assembly GCA_943590825.1. Lineage (NCBI taxonomy): Eukaryota > Metazoa > Chordata > Actinopteri > Perciformes > Bovichtidae > Bovichtus > Bovichtus diacanthus. Next base: position 18,446,491 of record CALSBV010010813.1, read on the forward strand.
ACAATCTAACTCCAGCTTAATTAATGACGCATCAGGCATACTTGTTTGCAGGTGATTTTACAGTGTGTTCACCACACATATTTACAGCATCTTCACACATGACAAAAATGAAGCCAAGACCTACAGACACATAATGATCACAGATGCTACCACACCTGACACATCGCCCCGTTACTGCTGAACAAGGTCTGGAAGGTTTCAATGAAAATGTCCTTCAAGAAAATGAGATCAGGTGATGGTGACTTGCCTGAACTGTGCTGAAGCAAGGGGACCTGCCAGCTCAACCACTTATTTACATGTTAAACAGGCAAACTCAAGTGGGGCTTTGCCGTTTCCACAATGAAGCTTTAATCCACCTAATGCTAACCGACTGCTTTGAAACTTCAAAGGGAGGCATACAGCAGTGTGTATTATCCCTTTTATTTCACCAGTTATTTTGACAAACCTTCAAGCTACCAGGAGCAACAGAATGTGCAGCATGAAGGACTGTAGATCCTTCCAGTTAAGCTAGGCCAACATCATGTGAGGATGTGAAGAAAGCGCAGAACTGTATCACAAAGTCACACAAACACGGGGGAAGGGGGGTGTCTGATGGTGGGCACTGAAGGAATACAAGATGACAGTGTGATTGACACCGTGTACACACATGAGTGTGAAAGCATAGCTACTTTCTCATCGTCTCACAAGTCAGGCTCCCATTCTTTAAGAAGCGCATAAGCCACCCCACAATGGCTCCTTTCACTCAGCGGGGATCACGTGACTGTGGGAAAACTGGATGTTCCTCAGCACAAAAGGCAGGGCACAGGAGCACCGGATTCTGTGCCACAAAGATCTTAAAAGAAGGTCAAGGTCTAGGGGGGCTTCTCCATGTCTGACTGCTTCTACTCAATCACAAACTAGTCTTGTCCATGTCAGTTTAACAACAACCCAGGCTGTTTGCCACTCTGGAACAGTATAGCATCAAACTACTTAATGCCGCATTTCCACTGCATGGTACGGCACAGCTCTGCTCAACCCGACCCGCTTGGAACCTTTTATTTTTTATATTATATATTTCTACCGCAGGTACCGTAGTGCCTGGTATTAACCGGCAGGGCTCGAGATTAACGGTGACACAGGGATGATAGAGAATGTATTTGGGACACTATCGACGCATCCAGGTGACGCATCCTAGTTTTTTTCCTGAGAATGCTGCATTGGGAACAACACATTTGTGTTGAAATCGTCAGGAGGCGCTAATTAGCATTAGCCGTAGCCAGCCAGTAAATGGAGGTTCCATAGAGTAGCATTTAAGCTCTATTCAGTAAAACTGAGTATTAGGTGATGGTAAATAATAACAGTAACCTGATGTGTTCAATGTTGTTTTGTAAAATGTAGTTTTTGGGAAGAAACTTGAATAAATCCAGTTGTTTGAAGGAGATGTTTTTACAGCAATATAAAATAGATAGAGGGAATTATGAGGGAATAACTTCCTAGAAAAAAAACACTGTGCAATCAGTAATAAAGGAGTGTATGTTGAAGTACATTTCATCTATTGTTTTGTTTTTTAATATAGCCAAGCCACCATCAATAGCAACCACAATTTTTTTATATACTCAACCCAGATTTTTATTTTATTTTTTTTTTTAACTGGAAGCCCACCAAACTACAGCGTAAAATTGACTAACTATTTGGTTGCCATGGAGAGGATGCAGTGAGTGTTGTGTGTGTGTGTGTGTGTGTGTGTGTGTGTGTGCGTGCGCGTCTCTATATACATCTATCTATCCATCTATCTATCTATATCTATCTCTACCTATATAGATATGACTGAAACTGACCAGTAAGCACTATTCAGTAAGTGAAACTTAACCGTGTCTATGTTGTTTATCAGTCATTGTCAAGTAAAGCTTGTTTACCGAGTTGACTAACACAGGAGAGCCTCCCACCTCTATTACAGTCTCAGGATACTCCATAACAAGTGTGTGTGTACAACCAAAAGTACTAAACAGGTACGATGTGACCTTTGCATTATATTAACTCGTTTGAACAAGAGTCCAGGAAAAGGCGTTTGTTTACACTTTGATTGGACCACAAGCGGCTGGCTTCCAAAGTTAAGAAGACTATGACCAGTGGTTGATTACAATCCATTAATCCCAAACTTTATAAAAAAAAGTATGTGTGTCGACACGTGGCGTTTGAGGCCAACAATGAAAACAGGATTAGCTTCAGTTAATAACTCAAGCCTACTAGTTAAGACATGTCATTTGGCATGACATTTCACTGAAGTTAATGCCATGCGCCACAGGTCATTTCAGCAAGTCGTAGTAGACCCATGACAGGTCAGCTATTGATTTCTGTTGAGAATATGTCCATAACCTAGTATGAAAAAAATTTGTAAAGTTAACTCACTTCACTCAGCTACAACAAACAAATAGGATGAGTACTGCCTCACTCAACTGTAAAGCAAGCATGTGAATGTTAAGATTGAAATACAGAAAATGTTGAATTGACCACTATAACATGTTGTAACGTGTCCTAACTGTTGTCAAAATCAGGAATAAATAACATTAATAGTTGACATAATCTTGGTGATTCTAGTTCATCTGCATCGTGATTAGGGTTGGGTATCGTTTGGATTTTAACGATTCTGGTTCTGCTTGCTGATTTCGATTCTTAACAGTTCTTGATTTCGATTCTTTGAGAGGGACAAAAACAGGTCATGTGATTAGTTACGTTTGGTTGACATTATTAAATTAATATGATTCAATAAAAATCTGTTTATTCCCTTTTTCATTCCCAAGTTAGTTAGATGTTACAATTACCCCCCGGTTTCCCCTACTATAACCTGCCGAAGTGAGAGACAGGGGCCAGTATACAAATCAGCAAGATACAATACAAAATCCAATCAGATCGTGTCACTGCTCACAAAAGTGGAAAAAAAAAAAAAATCACTTCATTCAAATAGTTTTGCTAGTAGAGCTTGTTTCACGAGCGGCATACTGACTTCACTCTGCTCTGCCAAAGTCTGTATTGCAGTCCCGGGGATGTGAGTACAGTGCCGCGTGAAGACAGACAGGCTTGTTTATTTTATAGAGGAAATGGCGGTCAATACAAGCAACACACGAGTTGAAACGCTAGAGAACATTCATAGCGTGTTGGAGAAAAACATACGACTGGGTTGAGAATGATTGCTGGTGTTAAAAGAGTAGCAGGGCCGCTGTGAGTGAGTGAGTGAGTGAGTGAGTGAGTGAGTGAGTGAGTGAGTGAGTGAATAAGTGAGAAGCAATCAAGAAAACCTGCAGTCTCCTGTGCTCGCAACTCTTATTAATCTTCCCATAGTGCTGAGACAAAACAAAAACAAAATGTGTCGCTTTGCAGAGCGCCACCAAGTCCAGAGAGAGCGCCAATGTGTGCATTTAGGAAGCGATAATCAGAACCAAAGTTCTCTTTTTTTGGGGGCATTTTGGATTTGGTTCTTACTTGGAACAGAGTTTTGGTTCCCAAACCTAATTGTGATCTTACAAAGTAAGCTATCCGGGTTTCCGACAATGTATTGCAAGCACATAAGTTGACTCCCCACCAGTGACTCCTAAGCATCGGGGGGGTGTTGTAAATTCTACAACTCCTCAAGACGCAGGCCAAGTTCTTGTCTTGCAACTTGCTGATTTAATTGAAGGAGGTTAGCCCCTAAACTAGCAATAAGGGCTGTAGTGACAAGTCGCTCCTCTGAGTTTTTGGGCAACTGACTCAGGCACTGGGCCTAACAGCTTCTCTTGTGGAAAAAAAAAAAAAATAAATACTTTTAAATAATGAAATTAAAAAAAATAATAAAAGAAATATATATACACGTTTACACTTTAAACTGTAACTTTTAAGTTTTGTATTTAACAAAGAAAGTGAACGTCACATTCTCACAATTGAAGAGAGCTGTCGACCAGACACTGACACCACCTCATACCAAAATGTACAGGGGTCAACCATTACAAGACCTCATCCAGAGAGAATATTTGTTATACCCATTCAACCAGAGAGCAACAGAACAACAAAAGCAGATGAGAAAAGAGTAAAACAAGGAGGTCGTGTGAGAGCCAATAAAAAAAGGTCAGACTGGATGGAAATGTGTCCCCACATCCATTTGTAAAACACTGCATTGCAGGGGCAGCTGGCTGCTTGTGGCAGACCCAGATAAGAGCGTGTGGAGCCTTATGTTCATCCGTGATAGAGGCTCGGTACACAACTGTCTAGAAGCAAGGGGACATGACATACATTTTCCTGCTATCAGCTCCTCAAACACTGTCAGGGTTATTGCATCTGCCACACACCCGCAGCACACGGCTGAAGAACATTTCACAAAGCTCACATACCCGTCCTTTCTTTCTGCGACTGTACCATGTGCTTGGGAAATGGTTTCAAAGTCCAAAGTTCAATATTGACAGGAAGTGCTGCGTCAAATGCCTACAAATGCCTTTTTAGTTTGCACTGCACAAGCTATCAAATGCCAGTGACTATTTTGAGGGAAACGACACACCAATGTGCTTGGACATAATGTTGCAGCATCTGCTCACCACCACTCACACAGAAGATGGAAAATGTTGGTTATATATGTAGTGGGATTACGCTTGAAGGGGAGCCATCGTGGCTTTGTCTGACTTTAAAAAAGTGAACCGAAACCCGGGTTTTATTATTACATATAGAATAAAGGTGGGTAGCTGCGAGACTGGTCAGTTGCGAGATATGGGATATAAATGTAAAAACAAATAGGATTTAACTAAGGCTGTGCTCGACAAAAAGTCATCCTTAGTTGACTAACACTCATAACATAACATAACATTTTGACGACTAATCGAGTTAAAAAAAATCGACAGATCTGTAAAACTGAGATTCTCCACAAAGAATCATGCAACAGCACCATTTCATATCTTGTGTTTACCAGAATGACTAATTGAATAAAGAAACATTAGTTGACTAAAGAAATTCTTAGTTAGTAATCCTACTAACAAAACCACCAGTTACTTGACTAATCGAGTATGAGGGGGCAGACCTAGATCGAACTTGATTACATTTACACCTGGTAATAATGTGCGTCTCCAGTGTCCGCAGGGCTCGAGCCCAGAGTTATGGACAGACTTGCAGCCAAGCACTGCCGAAGAGGCGGTGAGTAAAGGGGATGGGGAGTAATCGGCCTCAAATGCTGTCGTTTAGGAGGAGAGGGCCCGCAAAACATGATTTTGAGGTACATCTACACTCGCACACAGAGAGGCATGAGGAGAGGAGACACTGAGCACAGAGAGTGGTGGTGGTTGTGATCTCTCTGGTTACGGCGGCCCCACCAGTGACTGGAAGTGCATTGAGAGCGTGCCGCATATTGAGCCCTGTGGTCAAAAAACTGTTGGTCGCTTGCTGCACGCACACAAAAGGGAGGCACACACCTGTAGGCCTATTAACATGCGTTTGAAGCTTAGGATGTAAAAGTAAAATGTAAAAAAGTAATTTAGTACAGCCCTTTACTATTTACAGAGGCAGAGATTTTTATGAACACCAGATTTTTTTTTTTTTATTTTAAAATTTTTATTTTATTTATTTATTTTTTTTAATCAGCACACACACACAGACTATGAGGAGATATTAGCTGAAATTGACAAAAAGTGTATTGCTTTAGAATCACAAACTCTACTTTTATATAGGCATACGTCTTATTATCATTTCAAAATTAAAATTAAAATGACTTGTTTACATTTGATCACAGACTAAGCTTCCAAATACATTCAAAAACACTCATAACACACAATAAAGTTTTAACAAACACCTGATCTTCAACTTCCTCTTCTTGGCAGGTAAGAACTTTCTGTTCCTAATATTCATCTCTGGCATTGCTTAATTTGTGCTTCAAAATGGCAGAACACACAAAAGGTATTATTGTTGTTAGAGCAAGCTTCCCAAAACGCCAACTGCTCACTCAATTAGCCTCGGTTGGTTAGACCGAACAATTAAAATTGCCACTTTACTAGGATGGCTCCATTAATTCAGTATGATTTCACCTAAATAAAAAGTGGCTTTTGCCCTCTCTACATCTATATCTATGACAGAAAGGCAGGCCACATCTGAGTTCCCATGCCTCACATTTAATAAGTTTCTTATTATCTTATTTGGCTGTACTGACTAAAGCTAAGAATTGCACATCAACCCAATCAACTTCTAGGTACAAGAAAGCCTACTGTTAATGCGAGCGGAACACAAACATAACGCACTAAATATATTTATCTGCTATACACACACACACAACAAATCAGATCAGCGTGACGTAATATTGCATGACATCGCATACTGAAGACCCTGAGGTGAGCTAACCTTTGTCTATTTCCAGTACTACTTTGTAAATATTTGTTTGAGACCTTATAGTTGGTTCGATGTAGAAATGGTTAGACTTCTGTATGTCGTGGGTTGGTCTTAGATCACACTTTGCCACTGCGAAATGCCTGTGCATCACCATTTCATTGTAGAGCAGCATCAACAACAAAGTTGCGTCACACAACAACAACACTGAAAGTGTTCACAGCAGGAACTGATGCTCCAGCCAACACAACCTAAGAAGCCAAATGCAGGCAGAATAATAATGTGCTGAATGTGAATTTAACTTGTTGACTAGAGAGGTGAGTTGCTGGCTATCACAAATACACACAAGGCAGCCTTTCAGACATGAACATGAGGCTGCAGTGTCCAGATTGTACGTCTAGTGTGACCGCCAGAGGGACGAGCTACAGCTTTGCGTAAGGGTTCAGGACCTTGCACTGCTCCAAGGGACCTGCAGAGATGCTGACTGTGTGCCTTGACATCCCTGATGAAATGTACTGAGAGTAGGATTGTCTGCGTTTAGAGCTCAAAATAATTTCCAACCTGTCCCAATGGATGTCCCTTCCATGTGACCATGAAACTGTTGAACCTGGGGGTGCTGCATTCTGTCAAGCAAGACTTCAGTCTATCAAGAGTGTTGTCAGACAATTCAATGTCAGAAGACACATTTGAACTTCCTATGTCAGCTGTAAAACTTGCAACCGCAACACTTTGCAAGGGCTTCAAAATGGATTTGCCAACGTGGGTGTACAGGCATTGGAGAGCTATGACAGTTTGACAGCATGACGTAAAGGTAGCCATGTTCAAGTGTCCAAAAAGGGTTGCTCATTAAGCATCATTGGTCCAATGTTAGCTTTGCTGTGTTGCTGTCTGGATGGAGTTTCTCCTGCTTCTTGATGCTTGTACAACTTTATAAAATGTAATCCCATAATGCTTCATGTTTTTCTTATTAGGTTTGTGGTGCTGAAATTTCAAACACTGATTTTGCCAGTCAAAAACTCTGGCAGTGCAGAGTTTGCATTCTGTTCTTCTTTGCCCCCCCTCCAATTTAGTGTAAAATATCTCCATATTCCTATCCAGTGACATATGACACCTGATTGTACTTTCCCTCTCATACAACCTTTCCTAAAGACATCGGCACCTTCCCTCAGTCTGTATTCTCAGTGTTTGCTCAAAATGATTTCCTTTGAAAAATGTGCGCTGCAACACAAACTTTGTTCATGCATACAAATCAGACATCAAATCAACTGAAGAGTTGCTTAAGTTGTGGTTGTTGTATGCACCAGTGCATGTTTTCATAGTACACATCCTGGGGGGTTCAAGTAAACCTGCCATGGAAATGGTCTGCAGTTTCTTATGTAACAGAAGACTGTGTACTCATCTAGTGCCATAAGGATTGTTAACTATGAACGTGACATTTTCATAAATCTTATTGGATACAGCCTTTCTTTGCCTAAAGGTCAATATTGAACAGGCCAAATGTTTTGGAAAACGTGGCAGTTGAAACTATTAACTGTAGTTAATTTCAGGGTAAATGTGTTAACGTTAAATAATACATATATGTGTGTTAAGATGGCTAAGTGATTTGCATCTTTTAAGATCACTTAATGCAGTAACACTATTAACGATATGACAGAAGTAGCGGAGGACGTCCTTTGTCAACACTGCAAAAGTACCCCAACTGTTAGCAAACGTTGATGACATTCAAAACGGAGTTTAAAGTCAGCAGTCGGTTTAAAACGAGTCTTAGATAAAGTCAACAAGTGTCTGAAAAGGTTGACCAAAAGGAAGTTAACTTGCACCCCATCTCGGTCAGCCGTAGTGATTTTAAAGTAAAGCTACGTAGCACCCATTAGCATGTAAGCCTTAAACTTGAACTCACCTGTCCAAATTCTGCTGCATGACCACCGCACCCTGTTCCGCCATTATCGTTCAAATGCAAAAAAATTATAATAATACTCAATGCTGTCTTGTTGGAAGAGCAGAGTATCTGCGTTACAGGTAAAACATTAAAATGGCACGCCGGTAATTTGCTGAAGCGGAGGTTGGTGTGTATGCTAGCTAGCTGATGAACTAATGCTAACCGGCTACATAGGCCTTTGTGTTGATATGGCGAGGCAACTGCAAACGAGCCAATTATCTACCATATAACTATTCCTTCACGGTCATGGTAGTCTAGATAGTATCTATCTGCAACCGAAGCACCATTACGGTTTAAAAAATCCACTTTACATCGGCTACGGTCTCTTTTCTCACTAATATTATCGCATTGGCGTGACCGCTTGACACCATTAACTGGCCGGTAACGCAAAATAGCACTGCTGTGCGTGTCTGCGTCACCAAAACAAGGACGGCGCCGCAAAGGGCACGAATCCACGTACATGGGAAATGTAGTTTCATACTGCTTCCCTCCCTCTTATGACCAAAAATATCAAAATAATGTTCTGAACCCACTCCTGCTAGATGTGCCAAAGAGAGACCACGGCTTCCTTGAAGATACAACCATCATGAAGATGCACATATGGCTGCAGAACACTTTTATTAGCGGTAAGACGTTGTCATTAGGCTACTTTATTTTGTCAAATTCGCTCCACACCTTCTCTGCTTGTCTTTACCTGAGTATTAAAGTGAGAACTGTTTATTCTGTCACAACAAGTTTTTTGTTTTTTTTCTTTTTTTTTGCAAAATGTTTCAAAACAATTCATAGAAACGTAATATGTAATGCTTACTGTCTAGCATACAAACCATGCGCGTGCGTTTGTCCGCATGCGTGTGTGTGTGAAGGAGAGAGAGAGACTGTCAATCATCACTATTTCATTTGTTTTATTGTCGCTTTAACGAGTTGCCTCATCTTGTATGACCTCACCTATAGGTCAGCTTTCAAACTGATGTTTTTCTTTTACCACAGCAGTCAAGAAGATTTGTTGACCAGCCACTGCATAGTGAGAAACTACAACTCCCTACACCCTCCTCGGCATCACCCATGCGCCGCAGTCAATCAGCTGTTGAGGCAACTGCTGACTATCTCGGCACAAGGGTAGCTCGTTTGTCAAACTAACCCCAGACGAGGCAAACAGAAATATCTTTATTTACAGAGCCCCAAAAAGGTGAACGATAAAGGTAATTCAAACTTCACGTTAGGCAGATAAGCGACCACGCTGTGTGTGCATGCTGTTTTTGTCGTTTGTGTAGAGGGGGACACATATGGATTAAAAGGGGGGGATTTCAAGGCAGGACAGCTTCATGAAATGTATCGGATGCCTCGCAAAAAGGCATTTAAATAGTCTAATTTTGTCGGTGTCTGTGGTTTAAAAAAAAAAAAAAGGGGGCCGGTGAGGTGAGCCTCTATAGGCTGCTGATTGTGCTGCTTTCATGACCTTGGGTGCGCGGCTCTTGGAGGAGAAAACACGGATTAACCGGTGGGGTGTGTACAATGCTAGATATTGCGATTATCTTGAAAGTCAAACTTGTAAAATTATCCGGCATGTCATCTGGAGTGTTATTTTCAACAGTCTACAGACTATTGCATCCATGTTATTGAAAGGCCTCAGTGCTGGCTGCATGTTAGCTCTCCTGCAGTCGTGAGAGGAGCCTTGTCAATGTTATTGTGGGTTTTAATCGAGCATCATTTTAACGTCGGGTGATTTGACAGGGTGTCATATCCCTTGGTAGTGCCTCGATGTGTTCCTGCTGACACGATGGGCTCTATGGCTCAGTGTAGCCTTGCAATGATCAAGCATATTGTGGTCTATTTACATGTAAGATTCTCCTGCTGCACTTTTCTAATGTGGCAACTGTGGTTTTCTGAATGCAAAATTGCCGTCCTGGGAATATTCGAGGGTGTGCTCGTCTTGCAAATTGTGCTTTTGCAAGGCGTTGTCTCCTAAATGCAAAGTAAAGGATGCATGAAAGGTTACAAAAATGTTTATATATATATATATATATGTGTATATGTGTATATATATATATATATATATGTGTGTGTGTGTGTGTCCAACTTTGAATAGAGGACTTATAGAGCTTTTAGTGTCGTTTCCAACCTTGACGTTTCAAGCAAGTGTACATGGGTACATCTTGTATTATGCCAACCCGTGGCTGTGTCAATGCGGACCTCGGGGAGAGTCCGTCTTTTGCGCTATAATAAAACCCCCTTCGCCTACTATAAATCATATCATTCCTGTATGAACTTTTTGGTATTGAGTATTGTAGGACCTATGCTCGTTTGGCCAGTCAACTTTGTCCTATTTATTCAATTGTCTTATTAATCGTATTTTAAAAAGTGTTATAGCCTAAGACTGACATAATTGTATTGTACGCGAAAGCCGGTGCATGAGACATCTTTGCGGTATAATACAGCGGGCCAGGTGCGTCACTTTCCTCTGCATTAAAAAAAAAAAAAAAAAAAAAAAGGGCGAAGTGTGCCTTTTTTGGTGGGAGTCATTTCACTTCTTTTTTTTTTTTTAACAGCTTAGTGGTCGCGTGTGTCGAAGTGCCTGGGTCAACCTGTCTGTTAGCCTTGTTTGAAGGACAGCTGTATTAACTGACGTATGTAAATGAATATAGGGGAGGTCCTTGAGCAAAACACACACACTGACTCAGGTTCACTTTGCAGCTCCGGAGTTCCTGCGTGGAAGGAAAAAAACGAGACGTGGCGAAATCTGGTGAATATCTGCAGCAGCCATAGCCTATGTTCCGTGTATAATTTGTGGGATTTATGAATCATTATGTTATAGTCCTGGGAAGTGTGTTTTCCTCTTCTTCTTTTCCGGCTAAATGGGTGATCACGCATTGGCTTCGCAGTTGCCTGCTCCGTCTAACATCATATCCTTGTCGGAGTTGTCCCAGTTCATCCGATACTACAACAGCCCAGCGAGCCCGGTCTATGATCTCCTAAATTACAACCATAATAATAACTCCTCGTCTCTGTTTCCCCCCGTTGCAGCTCAGCAAACCATGCAGGATGATTTACTGATGGACAAAAACAAAGCCCAGCCTCACCATCAGCAAGATCCGACGCAAGTAGATCCTCCTCCCTCAACCCCGACCCCGTCATCGGAGCCCACTTCTTCTTCATCGGAGTCGGAGAGCCCGTCGACCGGGTGCAACCAAGCGGCGTCAGCGCTGAACAGCAGCAGCAGCAGCAGCAGAGACAAAGTGTCGATGGAGTCGCCGATCCTGCCCGGGTTGAGCTTCCACCACCAGCCGCATGAGACCGGCGGCCCCCTTTCCTCCCCGTCCTCCTCTTTTGGGAGCACTTGGTCCACGGGAACCACAAACGCCGCCGTGGACGACAGCTTTTTCCAGGGAATACCCTCGGTGAACGGGACGATGCTTTTCCAGAACTTCCCCCACCATGTCAACCCGGTCTTCGGGGGTAATTTCTCCCCGCAGATCGGTCTGGCTGCCCAGTCCCAACAGCATCAACAGCAAGCCCAGCAGCAGCAGCAGCAGCAGCAGCAGCAGCCGCCCCAGCAGAGGAGATCTCCTGTCAGCCCTAACCAAGGCCCCTTCCCCCAGAGAAACGCTTATCAGACCATTATGAATAACAGCAAAGGGTCGTCATCTTCTTCTTCTGCCTCGTCGTCCGCTTGGAATAACCACCAAAACGCTGCATGGAGCACAGCCTCCAACCCCTGGAGCGGGCTGCAGGCAGGCAGGGACCCACGCAGAGCAGTGGGTGTCGGGGTAGGGGTCGGAGTCGGAATCGGCGTCGGGGTGCCGTCCGCCCTGAACCCCATCTCCCCCATGAAAAAGCCCTATTCCAGCAATGTTATAGCACCCCCCAAGTTCCCAAGACCTGGTCCCCTCACCCCAAAGCCTTGGATGGACGACAGCGCCTTCAGGACTGACAACAGCAACAACATACTGCCTTTCCAGGTAAATACACTCCTCAGGCTTAGGCCTAATAGCCTGAATTGCTCCAGCCTGTATTTAACAATGTTGACCACTTTGAAATATTGTTAGTTTTGCCCACACTATCAAAAATCTAAACATATAGGGTGATTATTATTCTTTTTTTTTTCCTTAATGTATTCTATTCAATTATTTATGGTAAGCATGAGTGCCTGAGATGAAAAAGAAGAAAAAGAAACAAAAGGCCTGCACAAAGTAGACTAGCCTTTGATAAGGTCACCCTGAACTCATCAGTGCCCAGTATGGTATAGCTCAATGTATTATAGGTATTAATAGGCTAGTTATGTCATAGTCATTTTGAAAAAATAGCAATTAAGAAATCATTTTATTATTTTTCATAGCCTATATCCTAACATTTTTTCGCACAGTGATTATTATGTGTATGGTAGGCCTACACTGTTAGGTTGTTTTTTCATTGTTTTAGATATGGCCAATTCAGCTTTAAAGACCCTGGTTTCGATGCTCATGCACCGAAGCTGTGACTTGGTTTAACTGACAAATGACCATCGGGTTTTGCCGGTAGCAGACAACATTTTCATCTAGCTTTTGCTGCCAGATTGTGTGGTGGAGGTCAAAGAAATCGAATGAGACAGCGAGTCCTTGAAGTATTACTCATCGATCACAGCTATTTTTACGCAACCAAAGACAAACACTCTGAGTCAGTCCTAGAAATAGTTGCCGTGCACATTTTACTGCACTAAATGGTTAAATTCCCTCCGCCAACTCACTCCATGGGGTTTAAAGGACATATGACGCATTCAGGTGCTGCTCGTAATCTTCTAGATTCAGACTGCCATGACCTGTACGCATACTAGATTACCAGATCACACTAATGATCAGGATAGATTTCTTGTTTTCAGTCCCTGTCTGTGTCGTGCCTGACATCACCCTTAGCTGTTATAAAATGACACAATATTTAAAAATAAAATAAAAACACTAATGTAGCCATGTAATAGTAATAGTACTATTTACTACTACTACTACTACTACTACTACTAATAACAATAATGATAATGATAATAATAATGATTATGATTATAATAATATTTCAGTCTATGTAAATTTTTTGTTTTTCTTTAGCTATTTTCAACATCGTTGGTCGTTGACACTTAAATTACAAGATTTTGGACAGTACCTGAAGGCAACATCCATACTTGCATTTGATTGGCTTGTGATTGGACAGTGGGCGGAGTTTGAATCTGAGATTAAGACAAAATGCAGGTCCAACCAATTTACAGTAAGAAGCCAATATAAGGCTCTTATAATGAGTTTTAACAACATATATTCCATAATTAAGTGCTGACGTTGATAGACGTCTGTGTTTATGCTTTAAAAAAAGGGAAAAATAGGTAACTTTCCTAATTAACATAACATTATAGCCTAGCCTACTACTGTATGTTGTTTTTATGTTAAAGTGATAGCTAACAATCAAAGTAGCATTGCCGTTGGATAACTCCAGTTTGAAAAAGGGTTACTGTGTTTCTCTCAGCTGACCAAATACAACAAAAATACTTTTGGCTGTGTGACTGGCATTTGTTAGCAACATTAGCATAATAACACTGAAAGACTGTGGTGTACAGAGTTGATCTTCGGTCCATGCATTGGCTTCAACAGGACTCATCTGTGCTCAGCAGCACTATTAGTGGACACCAGAGAGTCAGTTTCATACTGGTTTGAATGTATTTCAGTGGTCCATCCTGCCTTGATTGACATGTCTGATTCCAGAGTGGACTAACATGAACAGTCCCAATACTGTATGGCTTTTTCACATTGGCTGGTCATGTGTTTCCCTATGTTTAGTTATGCTGCCTGACAAACAAGCCAACATGAAAAATAAGCCAGCTGAATACCCCCCACCCCCCTTAAGTCACCACCGGCTTACTTAAAAAGGAGTACTTGTTCACCCGATCAAAGCGAAGACTCGGGTGAACGGAGCACCAGCCAAAATGTTAACCTGTTACTGCAGAGAGGACTACATGTGCAGACGAAACACAGCCAGGCGCAGGGTGAAATTCCAACCGGCTTGAAACGTATAGCCTTTTGAGGAAATAATGATGGTGTGTGTCAGTCAGACCTCCCTAGGCTTTATTACACGGTTTCCTCTGTTGAGTGCCTCTATCTATTATCGCTTGACTTGGCCAGCCTAGAGCTCCAGTTATCACCAAGAGACAAGGTCAAGGGGCCACATGTCACGCTGTATAGAGTTTTCTGTTTGCCGAAGTGAAACTTGGGCAAACAGCAGAGATGGAGCAGTCGTGTACAAGTGGCACCAGATGAAACATTAGGGTTAGGGACATATTGCAGTATTTCACTATATATATATATATATATATATATATATATATATATGGCAATTAGTTTAAAAATTATTCATCAATGACAGAACATTATTCCGCAAATATTATGATAATTAAGCCAAAATGTCAGCTATTTGCTGGTACCAGCTTCTTCAATGGAAGTATGTTCTGCTTTTCACACTCTTCTAAATTGAATACTATTGGGTTGGTCGGACCAGACAAACAATTTGATGATCGATTAATGATGCCGTCAGGACAATTTTTCTACGACTTTAGAAAACTTCCCTCAGAACCCACAAAATGCATTGAACTATTAACTTTTTTCAAAGAATGTACTTTCCCTGTGTCCATTTGAATTCCCCTTTTAAGAGCAGATACACTCGCCAGTAGTTGTATCAGTACTTGTATGTACTCTGTATATCTGCAACTGTTTTCTGCTATGTGAGAACCTGCTAACCATTTAACCACATAAAATCGTAAACCGGTTAAAATATATAGTTTTAAAAAAACAACCTTGATCTAAAAAGTGTATTTTTAAAGTGTGGCTTAAAACTGGATGAAAAAAAGTCAACTCAGGACAGACAAGCCCTTAATTTAACTTATTTCTCTGGATTTAAAAATAGTTGGAAACGTATGGGATAATGTAAGTATACAAGTCAACAAAATAAAATAGGTCTAGTCATTTTTAGACATTTAATACATATTATACCTTTTTTAAGCGCTCATGAGCACATCGGTGATGCAATCCTGGCTGCAGCTCACACTTAGCTGTTCAGCAATTACACCCATAATTGGAGATGAGTTATCACCAGGATGCAAGGTCAGGGTGCCACATGTCAACCATCCTGTTTACTGAAGTTAAACTCAGGCAAATTGCTGAGCAGGCAGCAGGCAGGGTACACATGCCGGTCCCGCACTGCCGTGTGGACAGATGGTGACGGGTGTGCTCGTTGTCATTCTGTACATCTGTAGCATTGTTCAGATGCCCCCCGGTGAAACGCGGGGCAAAATGTCGAGTCCCGCGTGTGTGCCGATATGTGCTCGTACTCGCCTGCTGCTGGCTGCCGCTTAAAGGCAGAAGAATGTGCGGAATTCAACTTAACATGTCAGCATGAGGCTTAAGACGCAACGTCACATGAGCTCCTCGGGAGATGCCCTGATTCGAGATGACGTTCGTGCCGACGATTGTCTGCTCCCCTGTGATCGTTCTCGCGTCATATCGGATCAAGAAGTTGGAAGTGAGAAGGCAGACTGACAAGTTGAGTCTCACAGGCAAACGCTGTCTGATGGTGCAAAAGGGCAGGAGCTTGGACGAGTTTGTGTGTTTCGATAACAGTTGAGTCAGATGGGATATATGTAGCTACATATATTCGTTGCAATTCTTTGGGCCTGTGCCTTTTACACTGTTTAGTTTTTTTCTTTGGGCCTTTTCCTATTGATGGATTTTTTTGGCTGTCAAGGTGCACATTAAAGGGATATTTTTGATTTTTTTTGAAGTGAGGTTGTATGAGGTACTTATCCATAGTCGGTGTATTAACTGCTGTTGATGGCGGTTGGCATGAAGGGTCGAAGTACCAACACAGGAGCAAAGCAATGTACGGCTGTCGGCAGAGGCAGTAGCAAAACGTATTTTAGCCCTCTTTTGAAATAAAAGAAATAAAAAATGGTCGACTAAAAAAATAAATATCGATTTTAAGTGTACGCTATATTTAGAATATTTTCACCTGCTTTACCTTGCCGTCGGAGAGCTCTCTGTGACAGGGAAATAAAGCCGCTATCTAGGGTCTCGTCAAAGCCACCAGACTCCTTTTGACACAAACAGTCATTGTGACTCAAAACTAACCAAAGTCGCACATTAACACAAACTAACTAACCGATCGAGGCAGTTGGCAGACAAGCAAACCCCCTGTTCTGCGAGGTAAAAAAAGTACTGTTTTTGTCAAAGGAGTCAGGTGGCTTTCAAACAAGGATAGATGGGTATAACGGCTTCACTTTCCTGTCGGAAAGGGCTGTCTGATGGCAAGGTAAAGCGGTGGTGCTATTCTAAATATAGCAGCTTTTTTTTTCTTTTTTTAGGTGGGCCATTTTTTCTGGTTGCCGAAATAAGTTTTGCTGCTGCCCCCGTCGACAGCAGTACATTGCTTAGATTGCCTGCTGGTACTCTTGTCTGTTTCTCCAAACTGGAGGCATGAAGGGGGGGAAAAAACAGATGATAAATTCACAAACTGCCTCTAAATCTGGCAGCCTTAACCCTTCCGAGCAGACTTTACATTCGGCCATATTTTCTAAATCTGTTTCTTATCATGATCTCCCCCATAAACACTCTTATATCTCGTTCATGCGCCACAAGGAAAGATGAGCTGCCGTGTGGGGTCAACCTGACGTGCGTTCCACACCATAGGATTCTTGTGTTCTGTTTAAAAACGTAAAGTCTGTTTGGGACTTTTGTATACATGATCTCTTTAGGTCATTTAACTACACTGAGCTCTCCAACCCCCACCCGTCACTGTGCTCATCCACATGTGTCAGAGAGGAGAGGAGGGGGAGAAAACTAAAAGCTCAGCGTTTTAAGTGTTTACCGTTTGTACCAAGTGGGCAGATTTTTATCTACGTGGCGCTGTCGGGTCCAGAGTGGAGGGAATAACACTTTTGAATGCTCAGCCGAATAGGCAACAATAGCTGTGGTGTGCAAACAATGTGGCCCCGGCTTGGGCAGCGGACACAGGACACAGCTGCCAAGGCTCCAGCCTCCAGCCCTCAGGCTTTACCTTTGGCACACATGACATTCTCATGAATTCGTCCACACAGTGGGCACCTAAACGTTTCATCAGCAGTGAGCGGTTTTAACCTTGAAGTGTTTGATGTGGTATTGACTGTCAAGGCCTTGACTCAATTGGAACCAATCGACCTCATGGGGTCAGGAAATTAGTTTGGAGAACTTTTGCGTATAACCAAGTAAAAAGACATTTCAAATGACACTCCGTTGGAAAAATAGAAAGTGTTGTCAGTGTTCGCCTGCGGGGAATTTTCTTCAAATGTGGCACAAACATCCACTTGGACTCGAAGATGAACTGACTATATTTTGGTTTTAAAAGGTCACAAAACACATTTTTGGCCGTATCTCAAGAATTCATATGCTAATTACAAAAATTTCACAAAAATGTGTGAACGGTTTAAAATAATGAAGTGATGGAATTTTGGACAGACATGGATGTAAACTGCAAATCTACCGTTTGGTGGAGGCGTACAACCGCAGGGCGGTCACTTCAGTTTTTTTTATTATTGAGTCATTTGCAAATATATATTTTTTGCTCAATCCCTTGGACTATAAAATATTTAGAAAATAGTGAATATCCGTCCAAACTTCTTAGAGCCCAAGATGTCGTCTTCAAATCGCTTTTTTTGTCCAATACCCAAAGACATTCAATTTGCTACCATAGAGGAATGTGACGGTGAGAATTTTAGGCGATTTAAAGGATTGATTAACAAAATGTTGATAATTTCTCTGATAATTGACGAATCCTTTCAGCTCTAGTCAGATCCTCTTCAGTTGTATGGTATCAGCATTTGTCAAAAATGATTGATACTCCAAATTGAACCTCCAGATGGTCATAAGCAAAGTGAGGTACTTTGTCAATTATGAGAAAGCTCAAGGAGTAACTGTTTGAGCTTTAATTTTCCCCTCTGTTAAGACATTCTGTGCTCAATTAAATCAAAATCCTGAGAGATGGAGCTCCTCAGGGCAGAATCTTTTCTGTACTTTAATTGTAGCTTTTTGACATAAAAGGCTTAAGGAGCCTCTGACTAAGATTCATATCTGCCTTACAATATCAGCTCGGCTGTATTCACCATCATCCCGGGGCGGACACATACATTCTATTTTCCCTATTTATTTATTTTTTTACCTGTAACATCTAGTCCCAGATCTTTCATTTAGATTAGTCTAGATTAGCGTCACACGCTGCCTTGCTTTCTTTAACGAAAATTGGAGCCGTTAATCATGCAAGTTGTTGCCAGTGATCTGCCCTTGAGCACGGTAAGCAACCAACCAGAGTTTCAAAAGCGAGGCTAAATGTGCCCATCCCAGTTTGCCCGTTTTTGAAGAGTCTTTCCTTAAAACTGGGTTTTTTATATTGTTATTGTTATCATATCTGTGGTGATTCTGATTTAAAAAAAAAAAAAAAAAAATCAATGTTTTTATTTTGTTATATTCAACAATGTTATAATACTTGACGCTGTATTGTGCAATATTAACCCCGCATGATAAGATCCAGGAGTTTACAGGAGCATTCCTATGCATTGTGTTGCTGTGATGTCAGAGAACGTGTTGTATACAGTTCATATTAATGATACTTTGCCTTTTATAACTGTCAGTACTTTTAACCGTAGCAGCCATGAAATGATAAAAGTACGACCTTTCCCCTGTGTTTATTTTGTGTATGTGTCGACTCCGATCCTAACCCTCTTCCTGCTTTGCTGTGTTGCAGGACCGGAATCGGCCCTTTGATGCTTTTAGCTTGCACTCTTTGGAGAATTCCTTAATGGATATGATAAGGACTGACCATGACAAAGGTAAACCACACCCTGCCGGTGGCCCACCAATGACTATCGCTGATATTATATGGAGGAATCATTTTGCAGGTTAGGAATATTCATACGTCCATGCTTACAGTATTTGGGTTGTTTTTTGTTTTTTTTTTTTGCTTCATGGGCATTAATCATCTCTGGCACACATTTGTTTTCTCTTGCTCTATTTGCCAATCTCTTAACCAATACAGTACGGATCATCACGTTTATAAAAAATGCAAAATCTCGCATAATCTTTTGTTTTTGTGTACATGTGTGTGTGGTGGATTAGATGTGCAGCAATGTGCACTCAGGTGGTCTAACTTGTAAATTGCATTTTCTGTTCGCCCTTTCGCCTTCTTTGCTTGTTCGCTTCCCGCTGGTTGGAGTCAATGGATCGAGTGATAAGGAATTGTGCTTTTTGTTGACTGGATATGTGGGAGCATCAATGTTGAGTGATTGAGCATATTTCTGGGTTACGTTTGCCTCTATGGCGTGTCTGAAAGCAACCATCACACACGCGTGGAAAAAAAACAGTGAAATGCGGGTTCGTACTTAAATGAACGAACGTCGCGCTGTTTTATCTCCTGGATAAAAGTATGGAGAATTTATGAAATCATGAAAACATTATTATGAACTCTCTCTTCACGCCCTTTTAAGGCCATCCAATGTGTGTCAGGCCTGCTAAGCCAATATGTTTGTAGCGCAGGTCACGTGTCCATTGTAAAAACTTTGGATCCAGTCTCCCAGATGAAGCCCTGTCAGGTTGGGTGTAGGGTTTTTCTGCTCCCCCATCCTCCCATCTTAACAATGGAAAGATTGGTGGGAGAGGTATATAATGAGCAGAGCATGTCGCTTTCTCATGCGTGGAGTCTGTTTTCCCAATCTCGTGCTGAGAGAGCATTGTTGCAGCAAAACTGCCCTCCCGGCCCGACAGCACTGGAAAGGTGTCGTCATGTCCTGCAGGGCTTCCCCTCGTGATTGTTTATCAAAGCACAACAGAGACAGAGGAGATGTGACAAAAGACGGGGGAGGTTGGTACATGGACGTGGGTGGGCAGTCCTAGATCTCTGTTTGCTTGTTTACCCCTCTCGCCACCATGTAGATGGCGTAAGCTACCGTGCCAACCACAGACCACCGTGCCTGAGAAGGGCCCTACGCTTCAACACCCGGTCTGCTGTGTAATCTATTGCCGAAAGCATAGCTGCTGGTGCTTCTCTCGACTCGGATAAGAACTTGTATAACAACCGCTGTACTGGGGTGGAGGAGTTTTGCTACGCGACCCCCGAAGGAGCCGGGTCATTTAGTTTAGTTAAGCCTTGGAGTGAAACCGTACCACTGTTAACTCTCCTTTTTTTCTTTCTTTTTTTTTTTTTTTTTTTTAAAGATGAGCGTTTTAAAGTAGTGTCCATGTAGTAAAGTCGATACAGTGATTCCAGAAGTAATTTGTTAAATTCCTCTGTCTACATCCATGTGTGTCATTTGTTCCAAGGAGAAATATAATGCCCTGTGGGGAGAGAAATGGATTATAGAAAATGTGTTGATAAGCTAAATGTCCGATATTGAAAGATTGCGGCCTAGAGAACTAGAAACCCCAATCTCAGTGCTATGATAAAGGCAGAGTAAAACACCCGCTAGTGCTAATAAGTAGGCCAGCCCACTAGCGGGTGTTTTACTCTGCCTTATTGAAAGATTGCGGCAAAAATGGAACTCGATATTAACAATGTCCGATATTGAAAGATTGCGGCAAAAATGGAACTCGGGGTCCCAAGCGGGGAAGTACCAGTTGGGTTTGGGCCAGGTTCAGGTTAACCTGTGAAGCCCACTGAATAGCCATTTAGTTTCATATGATTCAAGCAGCCTGACATTGTGTTCATATTTGCCTGATTTCCTGTTTGGGTGTTTTGTTTTGTCCGTTGCGAGCAACATTTTTTTCCCTGATTGAAGCTAAGTAGCAAGCTGGAGATGTGGGTGTCCATTCTGCAGGTCTGGAATCAAGCTACGTTCGGCTGTTAGTTTTAGGCCGATGAACCCTGACACTGCAGCAATGATGACCAAGCATCTAGTACTGGTGATGTGACGCTTTCTGCAGTGAAACTGTCATAGACTGACCCGGATTTGTTCACCAGTGGCTATAGACAACAGTTTTGCTTTAACTTATTGTTATGAAGTATACGTCGATCGTATAATGCAATGGCTGTAGAATAATGACACCGTCAGCATTTAGATCAGTTCCTATAAACCCGGCTTTCTCTACGCAATTCTGTCTGCCACTGGCACGATCTCCCTTTTCACTACAACCGTTCTAGACATGTACACTGCATCACTGCCTATCAGAGAGCACAATAAGCCTATAGTAGCGAAACAACTAGAATAACTAACTGTGGTAACTACCCGGCAAAGGCGCCCCGTTGACCGAGGAGGCAAAGAGGGTGAAGTGGGAGACTGAGAAAAATGTTCTTGCTACTAAACTAGATCAGTAAGTAATCAAACCAGCCTACTTATTAGCACTAGCGGGTGTTTTACTCTGCCTTTATCATAGTACTGAGATTGGGGTTTCTAGTTCTCTAGGATTCTTACGGTTGTTTCTTAGTTTGGACAGTGACATTAATGCGGGAGCCATAATGCTGACTATTTATGAACACAAGTACATTGATCTTCTTATTCATATGAAAATCTACGCTCTCTCTCTTTCTCTTTGCTGCTTTAAGGCTAAGATGACCTTCAGTCCACTCTTCATTTCGGTGAAAAGAAAATATCCACCATATAGATGACGTAATATGGATATTTTAATTTGAAACGTACCTGATTTTGACTCCCTCTTCGCTAACTTAAAAATTCAGGTCTCGGTCAGCAATTCTTAATTGAACCTACTTAGACAAGACTAGACAATAACATGAGAAAACATGTTTTTTTTTATGCTAACTTGTTCCCTAAGCCAGCTACCATCGCAGTTAGTCCTGCATCCGACTTTAAGGACCCTTGAACTACCCACCAGTCAAAACGAATGAACCCGCAAGGCCGAGTTTTGCGTTCCCAACTGAATGGGTCCCCACCCACATGCATCCCATCACAGAAATGTCTCGCATACTTCTCATTGTGACTGAAATAGTTGTTGTTTTTTGAGTGTTTTAAGACTCCCTGTAAGTGTGTGTTTGTTTTTCTAAAGAAGAATTACTGTGATGCAAATATGAATCGGTGGGGTGTGAGGTGACCCCACCCACACCCACACCCTCTCTCTCTCGCTCTCTCTCTGTCAGGACAGGGAGGAGGGCGAAGCCGTCTCTATTTAACCAGTTTTTTTTCTCGTTAGGAGAAGAGTCAGCTTTGAGGAGTATAGGGGCCAGGCACAAGGGGAAACATTTTTTTTTTGTTTTTTCAAAGGAAAAAAAGTCAAAATGTTGAGATTAAAATAAAATCTTTGAGACTAAATCAAACTACTAGCGAAAGCGCATATACTGATACTTAAATTTTATTTTCAACATTTCGACTTTATTCTCGAAATGCAAAAAAAACAAAAACTTTTTAATTTATGTTTTCCCTTAAACCCGGCTCTAACGCTCTTAAGTAGTGTGGGTGTGTGTTGTCTGTGAGAGAGACACTTTATTCCCGCGATGCTCACAAACTTTCTAAAACTCTTTACTCCTGGGCGAGGGGCCGCGGGGACATCTGAACAAACGGGCCCTTTCTGTAGCCACACACACACACACACACACACACACACACACACACACACACACACACACACACACACACTGGTCTGCATGTAGTTCCTGAACTGGGTGAGCTGAGCTCCCATGTGTGGAGCTAGGCACCCCCACATAAACACACACACACATCAGAGATTCTCCCCTTGGCCTGGAAAAACACTACCAGTTTGACGACAGCCACCAGTGCTGCTGCCAGCAATATCGTCACACGCAGGACACACGCATCCAAATTCTTTCTGACATGTAAATCAGCTGTGACATTCCATGCAAAGCAGTCTCACCTCACTCACGCTTTTACCCATTGTTGTCTTTGACAAAGTCGATTCGGCAGACATAACACTGTGTCTGCAGCATGCGGCCACTCCCCACACAAAACCTTAATGGTGTCACCATTTAAAATACTCCAAAAGTGTTAATAAGTCCCTTAAGTCCTCATGTAAGCTGTGTGTGGATGCCACCCCGCCCACTAAGTGTCTCTCTCTGACACACACACACACATTGCCTGAGCTAGTCTGAATCACATGATCTAGCTTATACGTCAGTTACGCTGTCTCGTTGCGTGTAAGTACAGCTTTTAGAAGATTGAACTCCATCATCATCATCATCATCAAAGCAAATGTAAGCCCCATAGTTGAGCTGCAACTTGTGAGTCTTTTCTTTTATCAGTTCACTTTGTCAATCATATAAATAAATGAATAGCAAGATATTTTGGGAAATATGCTTATTCGCTAGTTCGATGAGCCACCCTGACATCTGTACAGTGAATCTGAAGCTACTGCCACAAGCTACTTAGCTTAGGGCAGTGGTTCCAAAAGTGGGTGCCCCCACTGGTTTAGCCTAATGGCCGGAAGAAGGGGAGAACGGATCATAGAAAATCAGCCTACCAGCACCTCTAAAGCTCACAAATTAACACGTTATATCGTGTTTGTTTAATCCGTACAAGAGGTGTAAAATTGAAATGTGGTGGTTTTACAGGGGGTTATGTGCTGGACCATTTCTTTGCCAGGCGCTAATGCCAATCTAAGCTGACAGTCTACTGGCTGAAGCTTCATATTTAGCGTACAGACATGAGAGTGGTATCAATCTTCCAATCCAACTCTTGGCAAGAAAGCAAATAAAGGAATACTTTGACATTTTTTAGGAAATCCACTTAATTGTCAAGTCTATAAAATGTCGACTATTTGAATAAATAACACCAACTGGCTTTTGTTCTGAGAAATGGCAACTGGTTCAGCTTTACACCAGCAGTTTTCCATTGATTTTAAAGGCTGTGCTGTGTTTTGGATGTCACCCACCATGTGTCGGTTCATGGCCTGTGTGAGGTATAATGTTGTAACAGATAGAGGGTGCAAGCTATAATGGAAGTCAGTAGTCGAGGGAGAGC
Organism: Bovichtus diacanthus; assembly: GCA_943590825.1. Taxonomy (NCBI): domain Eukaryota; kingdom Metazoa; phylum Chordata; class Actinopteri; order Perciformes; family Bovichtidae; genus Bovichtus; species Bovichtus diacanthus. The sequence goes on from CALSBV010010813.1 coordinate 18,470,691, forward strand.
AAACACTGGTGCTGTTTGACTTTGTGCATCGGATAAGATTTGACACACAGGAGCTTTTATCAAGAGGAAAACAAGACTGGCAAATGCAGTACAGGTCCGAGGAGAAACGGTGTGATTAAGCAAGGTGCTTTGATGATACTAAGGAGTGGGTGTCTCCATATAACTTTTCTTGAAACGTTTGCCTATATAGACCCCAAACAATGCACTCTCTGTCTCTACATTAGGTACAGTTGTGATGTAAAGGTCTCCAGTGAGAGTTAAGAATAAAGGTTTCTAACGTTTTTTTAGATAAAGATTCAGCTTTCAATGATGACTTCCTTATTGTTCAACCTGGACCCTATTGTCCCATGTTTTTGTGACTAATGGGGACAACGTTTTTTTTTTTTAATTCTATTGAGCGAGACCGCTAAACCTGTTAATGTACGTCCACTCAAAGTGTTTTTGCCCCTGATAGGCTCAGATTGTTATTATAAGACATTATGGAAAGTACCCACAGAGCATTTTCTTTACCTTAGGCTTGATCCGGTCTGCTTGTGTCTAACCAAGTCTCGCTCAAGAAGAAGTCTCACTCTGAAAGAGATGTGACCGCGGGCAACGGTGGAACAGTGAGAGAGAGTTGGAAAGAGGAGTGTCGGGGTTTGTTGTGTTCGAGTACAGAAAGCATAGCTCAGTGTTGTTTAAAAGATGTTCAATGTCGTCACTGAATATTTAGCTGATTTCAAAAATGTGAATGAGGCATGACCCTCTCGTGGGATTTCAGAATGAGACTTCTACTTAGGCGAGACTTGGGTAGAAACAATAAAAACAGACCAGATAAAGAAAACACTTTAGTTCTCTTTCCAAAATGTTGAGACACCTTTTTTTTATAAACAATTTCAATCTGTCAGTTGCAAAAATAAAACACTTTTAGTGGATGTACATTGAAGGTGCACAATTTCCCGGTAGAATTACATTGCAGCCTGTGTTGCAGCACTCTCACTCAATACTGGTCCAAAAATGGTTGTCCCCTCACTTGTTCCCTTGTCTTAGTTAGGTCCTCAAAGATCACGTTTGTTTGTAAGAGGAGGTCTATGTGATCTTTTGTCTTTGTTTAGGTTCAGAGAGGGGGTCAGCCCAGCTTAACCGAAGGTGAAAGGTCAATATTTGAAACGCTTGGTTGGGCTGAAGTTGTGGAAGTGGACTTGACCTCTCAACTTTTCAACCCTTGCAGTTAACAACACCTGCAATGATCTCAATGTCGGGGGGGGGGGGGACCATGTACTTTAAACAGCCGGTAATGACTGCATACATAGAGATAAGATGATGTGTTTGTTGGCTGTGTCAAAGGTTAAGCATACCTTGCTACCAATAAACTACACTGTCAGAGTGCTCTGTTTTGTTATGGTGGAAAATGCATGACTCCTGAAAGCATGACTAAGCTAATCCAGTCCAGGCAACAAAACAAGTCAGGGCTTGTTTTGTCTATTAAAAGCATGGTTTGTCCAGATCTCACAAGTCATAAAATACTATTGTAAGTGTTGCTATCACTGCCAAGTTGTGCATCAAGCTTAACTGGATCCTGGAAATCCTCTATTATTATTAAGTAGTTTTACGATTATTACTTTTATGAAACGTTAAAAAGCAATGGGTGTTTGGCATATTTAGGGGATTTGCTTCTAGAAATATTCCCTAACCACTTGTGTTTTACACTGCACATCATTTTATATAGTGTTTTTTTTTCTAAAGGAACTTTAGCGCTGTTGTTAGCTTCTTGTCGATGGGTTGTTGGGTTCAGCTGGAGCTGGTATGAAAGGAGAGAAGTATTCTGACACAGAGACACACAAATAACTCTCTCACCAGGTTCTTACAGAAACATCCATCCCACTCAATCTTTTCAGTCATCTGTCGGCTGTGTGCAAAACACATACCTCTCGGTGGGTATTGTCATTTTTTTTGCCAGGTTAGTGTTTCTTTGGCAGTAGTCAGCAAGAAGTGCAGCTTTGGGGCACCCTGCTGTTGAAGGTGTTTTTTCATCAGTGCTAACATTTCCACACCTTGCTGTTGGCACACCCATTCTCCTCTCATGACTTCAGCTGGAGCTCTCTCCTTGAGGTGTTATTGGGGGCTAAGAAAATGTGCTATAATGTGGAACAGAGGGTGCAAAATGTGACCAAAGCAGTTGAGAAGAGCTCCAGGTGGGACACGGTCTGTGGCGATCAGCCACATGGAATCTAGCGAAAATGGAACCGCTTAGGAACTTGAGGCACAGCACTCCTGTAGCCCTCAGTAGTTTCTGACAGTCAGTCCATGTCGACCAAAGGTCCTAAACCTATTTTCTTTGCCAGAAATTTCTGAAAAACTGTGCACCTATAGGACCATATGCTGTATCCAACACAATGATGGATATGGTTGTAGATCAGTGCCAGTGACTCAGTAGTTAATTCACTAGATTTTCCCAAAAATTTAGGACGGTGCCATGAGAGTCTGCCCTCAACCAAAAAAAAACGAACCAGAAAATGATTAATATTTTTTTCATTCTTTAATTTATTTAAAGCCCCTAAAGTCATAGCTTTTAACCAGAGGCAGCACAATTAAGAGGCTTCCAAAATTGGCACTGAAAAAGATTGAAGGTGGCTTCTCCCCCTCTCGGATGTAGTGCTCGCTGCGCCCTCTCTCCACGTGGGAAAGGACGGCGCCACCTGCTCCCGACGGGTCTTGAAACACGGACCCTGTCTCGTTTCCCATGCTTTGCGGGTGTGGCTTTTTCCATAATTTGTGTCATCACTATTCATATCTATACAACCATTGTGTTTACATTTCTTCCAAGAGAATTAACTTCATAAATCTAGCCTCTTAATTTTGCCCTTAAAGTGGACTAGATTGATGCGTTTAACTTTAAAATGTACCACATTTTCTACCAGGGGAGCTTGCCCCCAGACTTCCCTCGAGGGTTTGTGGTCCATCCACCACAGTCTTACAAAATCCTGTGAGAAAATCTGGGTCACCAAATCCCAAATTGATGGCCACTGGCTTTATCCAGCTACCGTATTTTCCGCACTATAGGGCGCACTGGATTATAAGGCGCACTGTCAATGAATAGTCTATTTTCGATCTTTTTTCATATATAAGGCGCACCGGACTATAAGGCGCATTAAGCGAAACAAAACAGTCAGATAAGTCAAACTTTATTAAACGTGTTCACAAAAACTCTCAACATTGTTCAAACGTTAATGAGCGTATTCACAATAACTCCCAACCTTGTTCAGTTGTAACACGTAAAATACAACACAATACACTCACTTGCAGCTGCTCTATTCCCATGTTCTACTGCGTGACTGATAGCCTTGAGTTTGAAGTCCGCGTCGTAAGCGTGTCTCTTGACAGGCGCCATTTTGGGGTCCTTATACACACACACGCTGTAATATTATGGTGAAGCACAGCTGACCACGGTAGCCGTAATGCTGCAAGCGGTGCAGCTTTGTAGTTTACCAAAGTCGTACTAAAACATTTTGACAGAGCGCCGTGAGCGCCGTGTACCACACAAAATCGCTTCGAGGTCAGTAAACACAACCAGAATTAATCCATATATAAGGCGCTCCGGATTATAAGGCGCACTGTCGTTTTTTGAGAAAATTAAAGGCTTTTAAGTGCGCCTTATAGTCCGGAAAATACGGTAATCTTTATCCCACTTTTACCAAAGCGGTCACAGCGAGATCACCGTCCAGTCAGACTGCCAGGCATGTGAAAGAGAGGTACTGTTGGATCGGTGCGCAAGGAAGCCGATGGCGTATCTCCTGAGTTGCCGCGCTACCATCATGGGGAGGTTGAGAATAGCTCAGGCACTCGGTGAGGAAATGTCACCAGAAGAGCAGCGGCAGCAGCAGCAACAACTTAGGGCCCCTCAAGCCCTGCTGCTCAACTCCTAGGGGGAAGCAGATGGCACATGCCCAGAGCTATTTTAAGGCTTCATGAGGGCAACTGTCCCCCTCTGTCACCCAAAATGACTTATGTTGACCGGAAGGGAAGCACAGACCACGGTGTTTGTTGTGACTTTTGCCTTCCTATCAGCGAAGTCACGGCTTTGAATGTCAATGGAGCCTACTAATAAAGGCAGTATTTTACCGATCCTCTTGTTTTTCCTCAACTAAAGCAGTGGTCTTAGGTCAACACGCACGGTCTGCTCTGGAGCTATAAGGTGTTCTCTCAAGGACATTCAAAACCAGTCAGACATGTGGCCCCTAAACACTGGAATTTGGTTGGAGGACTAAGAAATACACCACCCACATGCTAACCAATACACATGAGAGAGGTCAAATATCCTCAGTGTCAGGACACAACGTGGGAACTTCCTCTTTTTGGGTGTATCTCGTCTTTGCCAACAAAATGTTAATTTCCTTATGCTAGTAAGTTAAGCAAAGTGTGTGTGTGTGGGTGTGGGTGGGCTTGTCGTACTCCATTTGCCCTCGAGTCCTACTGTTGCCTGGATTCTGAGAGGAGTGTGGAAATCCACATCTGTGGAGCTGCAGGGTTCCCCCCCCCCCCCTTGTCCTCCCACTACCCTGCCTTTCTGGTTTTCACCCAGGTCTAACTGCTCGTTCCATGCTTGTTTGTGAGCCAGGAAGAGGCCCTCTTGCTGTCCCCACTATCTGTCTTCTGCGGCCAAATTTGGAAACTTTTGACATGTCATCTTGTTTGCACCATAGCAGCTTGCGACATGCAGCCGGTCGGTCTCTCAAAGTCCAAGTTACATATGGAGAAAAGGAACATGCCCTAGCTGAAAAGCAAGCTATATGTTGCAGTTGTTCCCCTTGACCTTAAACCCTTCCACCACCACGCCAATGTTGCAGGCTCACAAGGGCTGTGTTTCATTCAATCTCAAGGGTTTTTGCCAAATATCAATGTGTATCCCAGTGAAAATGTTGCTTCTGTCTTTCTTAAATTACACTAGGTAGGCTGCTTGCTTCCTGTGTGTTGAGTAAAACACTGGTGTAGGCGGAGAGCCCTAATTTTAAGTAGTGAGGGATAAAGGGCGTGCCTCTGTGGCTGCCACTGCAAATGATGTTGACAGTGAGACTGCAATGTTTTGTTCTAAACCAGGTAGGCTATTTCCGCCTCGGCTTAAAGGGGTAGTTTTAAAGTTGGGTTGTATGAGGTACTTGTCCATAGTCAGTACATTACCTACAGCAGATGGCGGTTGGCACACCCACAGTTTGTAGAAGCAGACTGGAGTTTTCCCGCACGGAAGCGGGAATGTGCTGCTGTGGACAGGTTTCCACCTAAAAGAAAGGCCCACTAATAAAATATATATGTTTAGAACATTTTCACCGCTTTACCTTGCCGTATTACAGCCCTATCTGACAGGGAACTGAAGCCGTTATATCCATCTACTCTCTCGCCAAACCCACAAGACAAAAAAACCTCTAATTTTACCTCGCAGAACAGCAGAGTTGCTGGTCTACCGCTGCCTTGATCGGTTAGTTAGTTTGTGTTATTGTGTGACTTTGGTGTTAGTTCGGATTCACAGATCACCAGTCACACATAAGACAAACTTACTTACCGATCGAGGCAGCAGGAGGCCAGTAACTTCCATGTTCCGCGGAAGTGACAGATTTATTTTTTTTCTCTTTGACAAGATCATAAATCACAGCTTCTGCTCCGCGTCAGAAACAGACTGTATAGCTGATTCACTTCTATTCCAAATATAACGTACACTTCAACTGACATTGATTTAAAAAAATTTTTTGGTGGGCCTTTCTTTTAGGTGGCTAAAATACGTTTTGCTGTTGCCCCCATTCACAGCAGCACATTGCTTAGCTTCCGTGCGGTAGTAGCCCATACAACCCCATTTAAAAACAGCTAAACTATCCCTTTTAACTGTATTTTTCTTGTTGTCCCCTGTACGGATAGGATAAATGAGATAGAGATATCCAGGGAGACGTCTCGTTCCATTTAGACGTCCCACACCACCCCTCTCCCCACAAAAAGCACTGACAGATGGGCCCTTGTAACATGCACAAGTTGTCACCATTGCAGAATATGCGCTCTGTTGAATTCGTAGCCTTATAGCTGCCTTTTTTGTTTTTGTGTGTATGTGCGCATGCATATGAGTTATGTGACAACAAAAGAATGTGTGTTTCCACCTCGTTTCTTTTTACATCTGTTGTTTGCGGTTGTCCTTTGTGCCATTGTATCACATTAGGTACATTTGTTGTTTTATTCATTTCATGTTAAGCATTTCCTCATGGCTGGCATTTTCCCATTACCAACAGTAGAATGGAAGATTAAATACAATGTCTGTCAACAGAATGGCTTTTATCAGTGATTTCCACGTTTTCCCTCTTTTGTAAGATATTTTCTTTCTTCTTTTTTTTTTTGTCTTCAACAGGACGCATGGGCCTCAACTTTCATCATCCTGGAGCAGAACACATAATGCCACTGAATAGTAAGTCACACTTAATTTTAGTGCCCATCATCTTCTTTTCCATCTGGAATTCATCAGACTTGTTTCAGCTTTACGGATAAAAGTGTTACTGCTTTTTGTCCTTTTTGAAGGACTTAAGAGTAGAAAGTATTTTTGTGGTGTGTTCCCATGAAACGCATTTACCCCCTGACCACAGTGTACATTGGGGACAGGGTTAATATTTTTGGAACGGCCACCGTCTGCTGAACAACCGATATATTCATGTGTGTGCGCCGCTGTCGTTGTCATTCTTAACCTAAGTAAGTTACTCCGAGTCCTCCTGACTGATTTATGTGTCGCATGTAGTCTTATTTCGTCTCCCTTTTCTGTGAATGAAAAATAAAGAGAGATTTTTTTTTAAAGAAGTTTTCCAAACTACATTTTAGTCTCGTCTTTTTTTCATCAACGACATTGCATGTTAATATAGTCACAGTTCCGTCCATGCCGTTATCGTCCCATCTTAGTCATGGAAAAAAAAGGCCAGTTGACAAACAGATTTAGTCATCGTTTTCGTTGACGGAATTAACACTGCTGGCCACACCTGCCTACCCTTTGCTGAGGTCTGGATTCCCTGACACCATAAACCTAGGACAGACCTCTCAGCACTGGGGTGAAGCACAGTCGACCTGTGAATAGCACTTCCAAAAATACCCCAGCATGTAAGACTAGATTCCCCCCGGTGTCCCACCACCCGCCAGATGACCAGCAGTGACGGGAGGCGAGCCAGAGAGCTCTTTATCCCATATGCTGCTACATGGATGCCACAAAGTTTTCCAGGCCAGGCACTACTCTTCCAAATGCTCTTCGTTTGTCTTTTTGATGGGCATCATCATTTCTTAGAGTCTTACACAGCCATTGTTTTCCGTCTCCTCTAGCTCATTTAGGAGCATTCATGTTTCCCATCTTTTTGTTGAAACCTCAGCAAAATATCAGGGCTGTCGCTAGTTTCATATCTGGACATGTACAGTCAGGCTGCAGGGTGTAAGAACTGGTAAAGGCAGAGGATATCTACCATTAACATAACTTTCTCTGTGAATCTTGACACCACACTGGTGCTCCTCCTTATTTTTGTTCTTTTCATCACTTGTCCCCTCCGAGAACTTGTCCCGAAGTGATGTTAAACTGTTGTGTCATGGGATTACGCTCGGGCAAGCACAGATCTGCCCAGATCTTCCAAGTCTGTCCGAACTGGCTCTCTCCGCTGTAGCCTGTGATGTGTGCAGACAGGGAAGCTTTGGTTTCAACTTTAAAGATTTTTACTCTCTGTTTCTCCTTCATTTCGTCCCATTACCTTTGAGGCTTCACGCTGTGAGAACCTTTAAGGGCTCTACTTTCTCCGGATGGCGTTAGCACTTGAAGTGAAGAAGAAAGGGTAGAGAGTAGTAAGCGTAGGTCCTCTATTCAGATTTATTGGTGTTGTTCACTTGACAGCTTAGTAGAAGTGTCTGAGGCTTTGAAGCCAAGCAAGAGACCTCAAACTCATCATGCCCAGAGGAATCGCCCACTTTCCTTTCAAACATTTTCTCTCTCTCACCCAGACACCACACAGTTTGAAGTTGGTACTTATTCTTAACCCTTGCGTTTCCTTTTCCTCCTCTCCCTCGTGGCTTGTATTCTCTCTCTCACTGAGGCATCTGACCGTTTCCCACGTAACGTTTTCTTCATTTTGCCCTGGTTGCTAGGTGACTTTGTGAGGGCAAAGCTGCAGAGAGGCTGCCCAGGTTTAGTTTATTTTCTTTTTTTTTTTTTTTTTTTTGGATTGGAGAGCCAGATCTTTTTAATAAAAACATAGCAAGGGAGAAGAGGCTCAGAGACGATATGTTCCCAGAGTGAAGCCAGAGAGGCAAGTCACACAATGGGGCTCTCCCAATGCAAAGGCGTGTTGGTTTTTGATGCGGCGAGTCTGCTTTGTGGCATTTAGAGGAGCAGGAAGATCTGTATAGTACTGTGTTGCCCCTCCTGCTTTTTATTTGAATTTGCCCTATCTTAAGCTACATTTTGCCTCCTGTGTGGCTTGCATTCACAGCACAGCAGATTCAAATCGAGCGTGCCTGTGGGAAGATTTCAGAGATTAGGGAAACACTCGATACAAATGCAATCCTGAAACAAGATTAGATTATATTTTATTTTTTATTTTTATCGTCACGCACATCGTAAAAATCCCTGAACTCCAATGTCCACTTACTAGCTTTTCCTTGAGCTCTCGACTGAGTATCCCAGTCCTTTCACAGTGGATGGCGCATTAAAAAAACAAAAAACAGACGGAGGTCATTTTGAGAGCTGCCACATGTCACCAGCTGATTAGGCATACGTGGTCACGACGTTGTCCCTTAGCCTTGCCATTGATTTAGAACCATTCGGCCATGATGTCATAGCCTGCTCTCCACTTCCACCCCCCCTTCCGCTCTGCATGTTATCCTCCCTTCTCAGAGCCCTGAGGCTGCCAGCCACCTTCGTACCCTCTCCTCTCCTGTGGGAAGTTTCCACTCGCACCTGGCCTGCCGTACCAGACCCGAGAGCAACTTTTAATATCTCACCAAGGCCATGATAATGACTAACCTGCTCTACCTTCAGTCCTGCATGCACGCCGCTTTATGGCCTCATTTGTGAATATTCACAGAAGATTATCACGAACGCGAGCCATTGTGGGTTCATTAAACTGAGATTACGATCTCTTGCTATGGGGCGTCGCATAATGCTGCTAAATATTCCGGCCGTTGCCGTGGCCAATCCTCACCTATCGCGGCACACTCCCCCAGCATCTGCCTGCGTTTGTTGCCAAGGCAGGTGCAGCAGGTTTACCACGGCCTGTTGCCAGGCAGTGATAATCACCCTCCTCCAGTTGTCGAAGCTTAGGTGTGGCCATCTGTGGTTTCTCAGTTGCCCTAGAGATGTTCTCGGTTTTCGTTTATTTCCACAAAAAAACCCATGTCTCTGTATCTCTTTCCTACCCTTGTTCCTGCCCCAACCCTCTGTCTTCTCCTTGTGTCTCTCCTTCCCCCACTGTGCTGACAAGCAGCCCGGAGCTATGGCCGCAGAAGAGGTAATGTGTGGCATTTTCTCTGGGGTTCTGCTTGCCAATGCCGGCCGTGTCTCTCTCCGAGGCTGAGGGGGGTCTTAGTGTGGTGTCGCTATCTGCTCTTCATCTGTGCTGTGATTGAATGAAATCATATTAATTTCGACACTCGGTTTTCCCACGTTGTGCATTTAATCAACATGGGGCAAGGGTCACCCAAATCTGTCTATATAAATGAATCTTATTTTGCTTGATGGTGAGGGGGGGGGGGTCTGCCAATTTTCTTTTTCTCTATTCTGAGTCAGTGTTCTGCCTGCAGTGTTCATAATATGAATAGAGCACATTAGGGATGTTGTATACATTCCACTGTAAGGAACAGCAGTTCTAACATTTAAAAGAAACATATGATCTGTTGGCAGTATTTGGTACAGCAGGGATGGACTCGTCTCATTTCTCCAGTCAACAGCTGTGTGATGCTGCCACTAAATCATACATAGGAACCTTTTTTTAAAATATTAAAGCATCTTTCGTTGGAGTGATTCCAAAAGGAATGTGAAGGGTTATTTATGGATCAGTACGCTGACTCAGAAGTGATTCATCATCTGAATGGCAAAGATGGGTGCTTCCAACGTGGCTCATCTCTGATTTGATGTGCTTTTTTGACTAATTCTGTCTTTCTTCAGCAAGGAGGGAAGCTGCTGTGTGACATTTGTAAGGTTACTGCACTATTGGATTATAGTTGGAGTAGGGGACAGAAGACAGAAAGTGCAGTATTCCTCAAATGAACTTGCTAACCACATTCATCAAACAGTCAGATACCAACCCTGCTAAAGAACAAGAGACAAATGTGGTTCCACTGCATACAACGTGCATATTACGGTCGAAAAATCCACGTAAATATAGCTGAGACGTTGCTGCAGTGGAAGCCTCCCAATGGGAAACGGTTTGTTAAGACTTCCACTTGCTTATCACTGACTGATCAACGGTCCCTTCATTCTCAATACTACTGCAGAGCCCATTCAAAGCATGCCTGTTAGGAGCCGAACGCTTGGCCTGTGGTATTGCTGCTTGCAGCTTTTCCTGGAACCTCATACAGGCAACTTCACACTCTAAACAGCGCTTCCTGAGGTCCTGAGCAACAACACCTGCCATGACATAGCAGCGTCACACACAGAAGCCGCGGCCACTCAGACACACCAGTGAAATACAGTCTGGTTCACGGGGAAAAAACGCAACCAAGTCCGGCTTAACCTTGGCCAGAAACACCGGCGAAAAACACTTAGCAGGGGGTATTCATTTCCAAATAGGATGGATTTCATTAGCAGAGAAATTTGGCCGCCTGTAAGTGTTATATGTTAAAATGGCAAACTTAGACATTTTGAGTCGCACTGGCAGAGTGGTGCCGTCACAGTTGGCTATCTGCTCGTACTCGTTGACTCCAGGGAAGTGAAGATGAGTTTGGCCTCAAGTATGTGGACACCAATAAGCTAATCTTCTTTTCACAGGAGTTTGGAACTTGGGAGTCATTATACGTTTATTGATGTCCACATACTTTTGGCCATATGGTGTTTTTTCTGGGTTTTTTTTACGGGTTCCTTTTTAAAAAAATCATAACAGAATATCAAAAGCAATTTTACCTGTGAGGATAAACGAGAGATTTTCAATTGACACTGAAGTTGTGGCCTTAACATCATCACATGGAAATATGATCACTTGGGGATTGTTAAGTTATTAACAGGTTTTATATACCACCCTTTTCAAATTAGAGTCCGAAATATGTCATCATCATCTCACTTTGTTGAGACAGAGTTTAGCCAGAGTTATGCGGCTAATCTCAATATCTAAACTCTGCTACAGTAGTTGTTTCCAGATGTGATTAATTCATCTGTCACACCCTCCCTCCCTTTTTTTTCTTTTTACTTCACACTCTTGTACCTCTCTGTCTTTCCCCCGTTCTTCCCCGTGGTGGCCTTCTCTTTTCCTCTCCTCCCAGGCCGTTCCTGTCTTTTTCCCTTTGAAGATGGTTTCCTCGACGACGGTCACGGTGACCCTTCCTTGACCCCGGGCCTGAACTCTCCAACCCGCTGCCAGAATGGAGAGAGGATGGAGCGCTACTCCAGGAAGGTCTTTGTCGGAGGCCTCCCCCCTGACATAGATGAAGGTAAACAAAGGATCCTTTTTCCATTACTCGCCTAAAGAAAGGTTTGCAATCAACTTCAGACTCTTTTTCAGCACCTCACTGCTGCAGATTTATACTGATACGTAATGTAGAGCACATTCGCAACTGGAAGTCTTTGTTGTTGGCTGTTTCTATACTAACGGTTACGCTGAAGTATTTGAGCCTTACTGAAGGGCACCTTGACGCCACTTGTTGAGGATATTGATTTAACACCCTGGTAAGCCACGATAAACGCCTTGCTTTGCTATACAGTTGGACGCTCTCAACATTTTAAGGTATAATATGTAAGATCCCCCTCATTCAAATGTCTAAAAGCGACTAGATCTTTTTTGTTGAGTTGTGTAATTGCATTGTCCCAAATGTTTCCAACAACGCTCAGACCTATAGAAATCTGTGGTTTAGTTCAAGGTCAAGGTGCGTTTCATTTGGCCCCCTGTCGATGGCGTCATATCCCCTTGTTGCTTTAACTTCAGGGAAAAACGGGAAACACCAGATGATCTGTCAGAAACCAGTAGAGACCTAATTTATTGATATATTTCAATATCGATCCAGCTTACTATGACGCGCTTCTATGACTAGTGGTTTGTGCCAGCCACCGAGCTAATGCGTATGATAACATTGCAACAATGTTCAACACACCAATAAAGTTATTAGTATAATTGTTCTGACCACGGATAACAGCGCTGGACTACCCCACGACTGAATTCCCCACATAACGATCGCTGCTGTAGCTGTACGGGTGGTCGACTCAGCTAATCAGTTAGGTTAGCTAACGTTAACTTGCGACTATTTCATTAGAATGAAAAATTAAGTAACGTGACTAAATATAACAGGAAGAAAGCTTTAATACATTACAGATAGATTTTCACCGCCATCGGTGGTTGTTTAGCGATGAAGGCGGTAACTCCCATGATCCCACACTTCTTCACAACGTCGTCAAAGTCCGTCTTTTGGTTATTGTTCTGATTGAGAGACGGCTAGCGTCAGAAATGACATGCTGTGCATTTAAATGAGAAGGTTGATGCCACTCTCGTTTGAGTGCATCAAATATGAAGCTGCCGCCAGCAGCTGGTTGGCTTAGTTTCGCACAAAGCCTGGAAGCTGCCACTAGGACATAGTCTAGTGAAGCCACAACATCGTTATTTTACACTTTACGGGATTAAACAAACATGACATTTTGTTGACTTTGGACAGTGTTTCCAGTCTTTGTGCTAAGCTAAGCTGTACAGGAGAGTGGTATTGATCTTCTCATCCAGCTCTCAGCAAGTAAGTGAATAATTGTATTTCCCAAAAGTAGTCTTTTAGGGGAACCTTGAAAGGCAATATTCGATTTACCCACAAATAAGTAAACTTCTACTAAATAGCCTCCCTATGTTACTGGGTTTGCTGTACCATTTAGATTTGTTTTCCTGGCTGAAAAATTCATGAGTTTCCACAGCACGAGTCAGCCCGGTGCTGGATGTGCCCGGCCCGTGTTCCTGTTTAATGCAGTAGCTTCTACTGTGGCTGGGAACGCTGCAAAAAATAGAAAACGGTGCCTCTCCCTGCAGAGTGTGGCTCTGCAAAGAGTCCTCCATATGCATATTACATGAGGGCATATCATGAAAATAAAATGTTTTCTTCGTTTTTACAGATGAAATCACCAACAGTTTCCGTCGCTATGGGCACCTGGTGGTAGACTGGCCCCACAAAGCTGAGAGCAAATCCTACTTCCCACCTAAAGGTAACAACAGTTTGTCAGAGCGTAATCTGTATTTTCCCATCGGACATCAAAGTCTACACCAATAAATATCACCTCGGGTGCATCGGCATTTTTAGAGTTTTGCAAAGCATCATGTTACCCAGAATGCGTGGCTCATGCTGGGCCAGCATGGAGGTCTCTGTTTATCTGAGCGACCCCCTGTTGTCATCTCGCAGAAACACACACTCGGTGTGTAATGACTCCATAACTGCCCACCAACAGTTCTGACCTAAGGACTGTTTGCTTGAATGAGTACCTGAGGAGTGTGAAAGTTTTGTCTCCTCTCTGCGCAGCCTCTCTGGTGTCATTTTCAGGCAGGTGATCAGAGTAGCACCGCCCACTTCCAAGCCTCTATATCCCTCCCTCAGGCCTGGAAGCTGCTGTGTGTCATAATAGGAAAGCTATTAAAGACGCTCTGGAAATAACTGACATTCCAGAGGCAGATGGTAATACGCTGCATCTGGAGGACCTGCGAAAATCTCTGCCAGTTTCTCCCCCACTCTCATTTTTCAACATCCCTTTTTTTTTTTTTTTTTTTTTTTTTTTAGCTTGGGAGGATTATTTTGACTAGGCTTGACTCTACTAATATCCAAAGCCAGGAGGAAAAATGCAGCATCCTTTTAGGGGAATGAATGAGCTTACGGCGGCTGGAGGACGCTGTCATGTAAGGGGAGGAGACACGTGGGACTAGTGATCTGTGTAGAATTCATCTCGCACTCTAATTTAAAACCCCCTCACTCCAAAACTAGAAGGGAAACTGCTAAAATGTCCTGTTTATATCACACTCTCCATATTAACTGGAAATGGAGCTTGAGCAGATGCCTGGTGACAGTGTTCTTAGCATTAATAGCTTCAGGGTTGAGAGCAAGTGCGTGTGTGTGTGTGTGTGTGTGTGTGTGTGCGCACATGTGTGTGTGTGTGCGCACATGTGTGTGTGTGTGCGCACATGTG
>CALSBV010010813.1:18552690-18564809 GCA_943590825.1 Bovichtus diacanthus
CTGGACCCCCGCAAAACCATCTTTGTAGGGGGGGTGCCGCGGCCCCTGCGTGCAGGTAACTAACTAATATCAATGGCATCTCTTTTTTTTTTTTTGCGATTCCCGCAAAAGCCTCTAAACTGGCTTCATAACGTTGGCTGGCACGGAGCGCAGAGGCCGGAGGCTATAATGAAAAGTTCTCCCTGTGAGAAAGCAATCCTCTACTTGGGTTTCCAGGAAGCGGGCCAAGTGGTCGTCATGTTAAGAATTCATGGTGTAATGGGAGGCCCAGTCTTTCTGTTCTTGGGATAAACATCGCTGGCTGGTCTGCAATGTGACCCCGACTAATTATACCAGCAGTTTGAGACCGCTGCTCTGATGAATAGTGCAGTGGGGTACTTTTACATCACTTAATAACAATCACAAAAAAAAAAAGTCGAAGTTAAACCTTTCTCTTAGTTTTTTTTTTTTTTTAAGGAGAAGGCGGAAGGCTTTCAATTTGAGGACAAAAGATAACTCTCAGAAACTCCTGGCTGCGGCACTAATCATCTTCTCCTCCCCTCTCCAGTGGAGCTGGCTATGATCATGGACCGGCTGTACGGAGGTGTTTGCTACGCTGGCATCGACACCGACCCGGAGCTCAAATACCCGAAGGGAGCCGGCCGCGTGGCCTTCTCCAATCAGCAGAGCTACATCGCCGCCATCAGCGCCCGCTTCGTTCAGCTGCAGCACAATGACATCGACAAAAGGGTGAGCGAGTTCACGCGCTTCATTCACGACATCCTTTTTCTCTGAGAGGAAGCAGCATCTCCACCACAGCTGAGGTTTTTTTCAGTCATTCCTATGGCATGCTGCAGAGCTGAACTCCGCCTGAGCCCTCTCCCATGTATCACAGCTTTCATTATAGCCGGCTTTTTAGCCTCCGCACAGGCCTACAATAATGGAAGGGCAGGCCCGGCTGTGCACTCACTATGGCCTTTGGCTGGCGGAGCCCAGACAGATGTTTCAAGTTGCAGACACATAGGGTTGGGTTAATTATAGTAGTTCCCTATACATGTATATCAACTGGGGTTGTGCTGCAGCCTGGTTATTTTAGGCACCCCGGGCCAATTGCAGCGGGACAGATCGTGACCAAGAGAGACTGGTTGTCAGCCAGGAAGCCGAGCCTCTGCAGGGCGGAGCAGTCCACCCCACCTCCGCTATCGCCATCGATCTTCAGGGGCAATTTAGGGTGCCTTTATTATGACTGGGACTCTGTGGAATACAGGGTTTGAATAAAGACGTTTTTTTATTATTACATTTTTTTTCAAAACATTTTTTTATTGGTTGAAAACAGGTCACCATTCTTCATGTTTTCTTCCTACCCACCCTTCCTCCCCGCCCAACCCCCGCACCACTGGTGGTGGCCCTCCAAAAACGTCTTGGATGGAGAACAGGCTATTCATATTGCCCCCTCCCAAAAAAATGGCTGTGTTAGAAGAAGAACTGTCATTAAACGGATAAGGGTGTCATCTGCTTTATTTCCCAGTTAGGAACTAATTTTTCCGTTTATACCAACACCACACAAATGCAGCACGAATGCAACATCTCAATGTTAACAAAAATGAAGCATAACAAGTGCGTCCGCCCTGTGGTTCGGATCTGCGCCAACATTTAACGTGTTCTTCCTTGGTCCGTGCTACACCCTTCCACCAAGTGTCGTTTTTTTTTCTGTAATCCTGCTGACGGACAAACCTTTAGTAATACCAACAATGGGGAGAGCAAGTAGATAGTCAAGAAAAGGAAAATAGGTCAAATAAAAAAATTAATAAAATAAAAGTAAAGTAAAAAAAAACAAAAACTCTATTCCTTTATAAATGAACCCTTTTTTAAAAGAATCTTTATCCTTTGCAGAAAGTCCATGAGAATCCCTTTTTAGTTTGAGTTGAAAGTTGCGGTATGTTTGAACCACTTTTCCTTCTCATGTTCTATTTTCTCTCCTTCGGCATCCACAATTCCATGAACTGTAAATGGCTCTGGATGAGGGGACATAGAAGCTCATTACCGCTTCATGTCCACTGAATTGATATTGGTATTTAATAGCCAGGCAGACGTCCTTTCTGCCTGGCCTTCTTCCTATCGGTCTTGTGCGCGTGCCTGTTGCTCACAGCAGTGGAGGTTTGCACCGTAGTTGTCGCAGAGTTTAGCTAAGGGGGACGGTCTGCTGCTGTTGAAGGATTTTAATAACCTTTCATTTTGTGGCCACGGCATAACACGGTTAGCATCCACCCCTGCCTCCCCTCGCTCTGCGGCGTCTCCATGGCGACGGAGCTCTCATTTCTTGTGTCCCGGCTTAGTGGTCAAACTCATTTCACTGGTGGACACAAGGATACCTGCCTCCGTCTAGAGAATTGCACATACATTGCCTTGAATGGGGCTTGCGGAGAATGGCTTGAAGGCACTAAGCCACCTGGATCGACGTAGCTGTTACATCCACATGTTTACGTTCTATTTGTGTCTGTTTTGCAGTCTATTAGTCTGGCATAAAGAAGAAGATACCAGATCAAATTGAAACGGTATCTTCTAAATAATCTACATACATTTTATTTATGTTTAAGTTGTATTGTACTGTTTGTCTAACTGGAGTTAAACACGTTTTGGTCCGTGTCTGTGGCTGGGACTAAACTAGGCGCCACCTCTCGTCCTTCTTCTTCCCAGGTGGAGGTGAAGCCGTACGTCCTGGACGACCAGATGTGTGATGAGTGCCAGGGGGCTCGCTGTGGGGGGAAGTTCGCCCCCTTCTTCTGTGCCAACGTCACCTGCCTGCAGTACTACTGTGAGTACTGCTGGGCCAGCATCCACTCGCGGGCCGGCCGAGAGTTTCACAAGCCACTGGTGAAGGAGGGGGGCGACCGCCCTCGACATGTGTCCTTCCGCTGGAGCTGAGGGGGGGTACACGAGTCAGCCCTGCCCCGGTGAACCCACACCCGACCCCTACAGGCTGGGACAGCGCTGCAACCCCCCCCCCCCCCCCCCCCGCGCCCACCCGCCCCCCCCCCCCCCCCCCCCCCCCCCCCCCCACAGACACACACACACACACACACAACCCAACTTACTCCACCCTGCTCCCAAAAACCACCTCATGAAAAAAAAGCAAAAAGGATAACGTCAAATACACGGGACTGTCTTTATACCACACGGCTCCGAACATTGTCTACGGTTCCCCTCCGATGAAGCGTTGTAGGGGAATAAAATGCGAAAGTCTATCTGCTTAGAATTTGCACTTTGGCACAACATCTCACTTATATAACACACACACACACAGACACACACACACACACACTCACTCACTCACTCACTCACTCACTCTCACACACACACACACACACACACACACACACACACACACACACACAGGATGGTATGTTAGACACCTGGCTACTTTGAGTTCCCCGCTCCGTTGAGTGGGCGGTGTGGTACGTCCTCCTCACTGAGACAGAGGTGGGACCATACAAATATTTAAAAAGTATATATTTTTTGTTTTGTACCTATCTATACATATATAGATAATTTAAATTTTATGTAAAAGGAGCATGCACTTATTTTCAAATGCTGTAGTTATATTGCCCCTACTAAAAAGAAAAAAAAAAAAAAAAAAAAGAAAGAAATATAATTACCAAAGGCAAATGAAATGAATGCATCCAGAAAAGCTGAATAGGTGGCATAAGATGTAGCAAAACGGCTATCCAGTAGTGTGGGCCCGTATCGCCCGGAGTAAAAATAACACGGCTATATTCGCTCTCAATTTTGACTCTGAAAAATATTAATACCTCATATGCGCAATCAGATTAGTTTGCTTTTGATTTCTAGGTCTTTATTTTTATAATAACATTATTTTCTAGTGTTATATAAATGTAATGCTGCAATAGCTTTGCTGCTAAATCCATGGTATAAACGGATACCATAAGTACTTTATTCAGGCTAAAACAATGAATAACAGATCAAGAGAAGCACCTGGTGTTGTAGAATGACGAGCTATCCTCGGGGGAGGGGGGGCGCCCCTGGACATCGATGGCTACCTTTTGTGTGTGTGTGTGTGTGTGTGTGTGGGGGGGGGTGGGGGGGCGGGACTGCATGTTTATTTCAATCAGGTTGCTGCATGCAATAGACTTTTCAGTATCATGTCTACTATTCGATTCTGCCCATGTTTGCACAACACACTATAGACGGACGTTCGACTCGCACGACACCGGACAGAAACGGGGAGGAGCGGTCGGAGGAACCATGGCGGCTCTACGTCGCTGCTGACGGAGCAGCGCGTTCCTGCACAGACAGGCAGTGAACACATCCAGGCGACGGGGGAGGGAGGAAAACACGCTTAATAATCACCAATCAAATCAAATGTAGGATTACCATTTAAAACTGTCTATGATAGGTGAAGTACTTTTTTGCAGTGATTGTTGATATAATTGTGCAATTTTTTATACCGTATGTAGTTAGGTCTGAGTATGCCTAGAACTGTGATTCGCTTTAACTGTCGTCAATGTCCGACATAGAAGTCCTGTGAAACTTCATAACTAGTGTATGCACACGTATATATGTTCTGTTGTACACACACTTGCACCAGTATACACAGAAGCCTCTCGACACACACACACACACACACACACAGACGGCTGTCTTTCTTACGCACACAAACAGGCCTACAAACACAGTCTGATCCGAGGAGAAGACGCGACAATGTGAGCTTAAACTGAGATCTTTTCTTTCATTTGTTCCACCGTCGGCGTAAACAAAAAAAAAGAAGAAAAAAAGTAAAGCGCACGTTTACGTCCCAGAATGCAACCAAAGAGCTCACGTGTTCGACTTTCAACCGACGCCTAACACGGGAGAGCGAACAGCCTACTGCAGCTCGTAACGGCTGAAGCTGCAGCCGATTAGATGAGGAACGAGGGCAGATGGGGAGAAGAATGGGGGGGGCAGAAGATTTGGTGGGGGTGTGGCGTAAAAATGAAACATTGAAGCTACTGGAGACTTGAGGTTGAGAAACTGAGCTCTGCACATGCTCTCACTACATGGGTGGGGTGGGTGGGAGGGAAACAGGGGAATGATGGAGTGCTGCAGGAATCCTAAAAGTCCTAAAAACCCGGAAATGAGTCAGCATTTTTGCACTTGCGGGTCCCTCATCTCGAAGTCAAAAGTTTTTTTTTTTTTAATTGCTTTTTGGTTTAGATGCCCAAAATAAGGTCTGTGGTTCACACAAGCTTAAGACATTTTAAAGTTCTGTTCTACGAACACAAGATACGGCAGCCCAACGTTACCTTTTCACTTCTGGTGATTTGCGTTTACTCTTCAAAAATCATAAAGGTGGTGTTCATTCATGGAGATTATCGTTTTGCTGAACAAAATGTGTAAGCGTCATAAACATTTATTCACCACAGAGCTTAGTTTCTGCAATTATCCAAAAAAAATCCCTTCGGCTTTTTCTTGAGGGGAACCAGGGCAATGCTAACTTCCGGATTGGCCTTCAAAAATACGTCATTCCCGCAGCACTCTACTGCCAGAACATGCAGACGTGCAAGCTGCGGTTAACATATTTATCCAGATTATTTTGTCCTGCAAAGCTTGAAGTAATGGACCTGCTTAACAAAAATGGTGGACGTATATTTCTTTTAGTTTTTATCGAAAGGTTATGGTGCGCGGTTCAAACAGGATCGAGGGGTGGGGGTGGGCGGGTTCAGAGAAAGTATCGGCTGCTGAAGACAGGGCGGCTCTGGTTCGGGGGTAGGGGTGGAGGGGCCAAGTTACACTGGTTTTAGCAGCGGGACAATCCGAGCGGGATCCTACATCATTGCAAGTTAATGTGTCGTCCCCTTTTTTTCTTCTTCTTCTCGTCTGCGAGTTGTGATTGTCCCGTGCTGGCACCCCGCAGTCCCTTTCCTCTTTCTCGTTTTAGTCGCAAACTGTTTTTTTTTTTTTTTTGTGCTTTAGGGTAGATGTTTTTGTTGTCCAAGCAAAACTAATTGATACAGAGCAGAAGATACTTTTTTTACTGATAGGAAAAAAGACTTCAAAAAGAAGAGGCTAACCATGAGTAATAATAAGTATCCCTATGAAAGTGAATTCTGGGTGTTTTTGTGACATTTCTTTCCCCACCCAGACAGGTTTTCTATGTTTGTTCCTTCTCTATGATAGATATTTGTTATGCACTACTCTTTGTATCCGAACAGTTTTCGACGGTCAGCAGTTCTTTTTGTTAGACAAAAAACAACAAAAAAAAGATGATAAAGCGTGCTTTATGACTGACAAGATCTTTTGCAATACCTCAATTTTGAAATATATTAGGAGAGAAACTGATATTTTCTAAGTAAGTTTATTCAGATGAAAAAAAATATATATTAATTTAATTCTTCAAGAGAAATGATTTAACAGATGGTTGAGTTTTATTTTATTTTATCATGCTTATTTGCTTTTATTTTAAGAATTTATTTTTTTGAAAAAGACAACTGAAGGAGCTAGAGCTTTATAACTAATATAACGATGTAGTTGGTGAGAGTGGAGTCTACTTTATTACAGTGGACGTTAGGGTGAGTGTCCCACTGGTCAAATTGGTCGAAACATCAGCGAAGAGCTCTTTAGGAATGAAAAGAAAAAAACTATCAGGTGCTCAGAGATAAAACTGAACATATTTCCCACGTTTTTTGTATATTTATAATCAATCATTTACTATGCTGACCAGAGTTGTGAAAGAGATCTTCTGTTCATTATTTTTTTAAGAGAAGTTTTTTATGTTTCCTAAAAGTATGTGCTCCCTTTTGTTTTGTAAAAAAGCAACGTGACGCTGGTTTGTTAGCCTGACATCGTCGGGAGAGAAATAAAAGAGAGACTTGAGAGGGTCTGAACAGCTGGAGGTAGAGAGACGAGAATGTTATTTTTAAACACAAAACAGACACACGTGTTTTCACCTGTAACTTGATCGAAAGCCCCAAAGGTGCATCAATTGACTGGTGGCCTTCTATTCACGCAAGACTTGAATTAGTCCCATTTTTTTTAAGGCTAAGAACCTTGATTCTTTGTTGTAATGTGCAATACTGTTTGTACTGTTTGTAGAAAAGAAGAAAACAAGAAAAAGAGACATAAATCTTTATTGCAGAATTATTTTCATTGCAAGCATTGTGATTCACTAAAATCATTTTCTACTGTGTATTTACCTACTCTACCTGCTAGTACCTTCCAGTAGTAATGTAGCCTTTGTACTGAGAAATTTTCATTATTTTTAGAAAGTTTTTGCTAAAAAAGAATAGAATTTAAACATATTTACATATTTTAATTTTTATTTCGTATTTTTTTTTTTTTTTCTTTACAGAATAATTTCTCAACCATTATTTCTTGGGGAGACTTTCATATCTGGTCAATGTCATTAATATTATTTTGTATTTTTACTTGGAATAAATTAATTTTATGATAATTCTTTAAAAGTTTATTTTTTTCGTTTGTTCACTTTTTTTCATTTTTATTTTTTTGAAGCTGAAAAAAAAAAAGTTTGTAATACTGTTACTAAAGTGTCTCGAGTCTTGAAATGCTAAGCTTTATGTGTTAACTCGCTGAAGTTGCTTACATTAGTGTGAAAATGGTCCACGGAGAAAAAGGAAAAAAAGAAAAAATTATTCACAAACAGCAGATTGGTGGTTGGTGATGTTAAAGTGATTCGCAATGTAAACAAAATGAATGGGCAATAAAATAAAACTGGCAGAATGGAGCATACATGCAGTATGTTGTGATGTAATTGTGGAAGATGGACAACACCACTGACCATTACTACATACATTGCTTCTGCTACTCCAATAATACTACTACTACTACTGCTACTACTATTATTACCACTAACTCTACAATAAGTCGTCCTCACTGTGCAGTGGAGAGCAACCTTTCCTCACATGTCAAATATTCTCTTCTTCGTAGTAGGTTCAGTCCCTGCAGTGTGCACCAGTGTGATTGTATTTAAGTATGAATGTAAATGTAGAGATTCACTGTTTAATATACAACGTTTGGGAAGAGCATGTGTAACTGTAGAATCTTAATTAATCATAGAAGGCAATGAGCTAAAGTGTTTGTTTGTTTTCTTACCTGACTTGATCTGTTTCTGTAGGCCTATTTATTTAAAAAAAAAAAAAAAGAAACATTTTTCTAATTTCAAAATCCTACATTTCAGCCTCCTGATCTTCTGCCTTAAAAATAATAGTTTGATATTTTGTGAGATACTCTCATTCGCCTTCTTGCCGAGAGTAAGATGAGAAGATTGACACCACTGTCTACGATGCATATAAAGCTACGGACTGTTAGCTTAGCATTAGCACCTTGCTACGTAACACTTTGATTTGTGTACAGATAAAAACGTATTATTTTAAAGATACCGTGTTAAATCGTGATCCCTAGCGGGACTTATCTTATGAAGCTGGATATTTCTTGGCCGGGAGCAGTGACTTCTTGAAGTCCTCCATAATATGGGTTATTAAAACGACACGTTGGGTACGTGTCGTTTTACATTCTTTTGTTTTTGTGCCTCAACATGCAGATTTTGTACCCTTTCAGCAGACCCTTCATCATTTGCAATCTTTATGCTGAGCTGAGCTAACCGGCTTCAGGCCCCAGCTTCGTATTTCCTGCACAGACATGAAGGTGGTATCGTTATTCTCATCTTATTCTAAAGAAGACAGCGAATGGTCTTCTCGCCCCAATGAAAAAGGTTTTGTTTGTCTCTTGTTCTGCTAAAGTGACTTCCTTTCTTCATCCAAAAAGAGACTTCAGTGCTCATGTGAGAATGTTATTTCTGGCTGGCCTTTTCTACCAGTTTATACAGCTGATGCTAATGCTAATACCAAACCCCCCCAAAGTCTTTTCATTAGTCCCACTCTTCTCTCTCTCCCAGGGCTATGTATTAGATCCATACTTGGTGTTGGTGACTATCTCTTATCTCCTGACCTTTTTAGTTAAGTTTCTGTTAATGAAACAATTTGTACCTGACCTATAACACAAACGAGTGTATGTGCAAATGGAAAGAAGAAAAAAAAAAAGATCACGATTTGGATGATGGCAACCATTTTTAAAAAAAAATTTTTTTTTATATATTCCTCTATAGATATACGTATGTATTTCATGTAACTAAACTTGGGTAGTATACTGTGTATTCACTTCTGCTTCATGGGCGTTCTCTGGGTAGGTAAACACTGTCTGTCTCGTCATGTTGTTGAGCTCAAAATAGAAAAAAAAAAAGATTGGTAATGTGCTTCCCCCCACACAAACATCCCACTACTTTTTGAAATGTACATTTGTTTTGTTTTTTTATTTTCCAGGTTTTTATTTCCTGACTTGAACACTGGTTCTATCTTGGCGAGGCTTTTGAGATTGTTGACTTGGTCTGAACTTCTTGCAGTAGAACTGTGATTTGAAAACGTGGAGCTCAATGCTGCTAATGCTTACTACTGCTTCAGAGTTTGTAGTTCCCACCTTCATTTTTTTTTTCCTTTTTTCTGTACTAATAAGCAAATCTTATTAAACGTAGTTGTATGACGCTGTGGAACCTTGTGGTCTTTGGCATGGCATCCTCTCCCTCCCTCCCTGTCGTCTGTCCCCCGTCATGCACCAAACCTTAGCGAACAGCTGACCAGTACTAACTTGCATTATGGCCCTCTGCAACTTACCATCTTTATATTCATACGTCTGTCATTTCAGTATGGATTCATACTTCAGATTCAGACAGAGCATCCATAATTTGGTGGCCGCTCTGGAGCTCTCCATCAGATCACAAAATCTTCCATCGGTCGTCGCAGATTTGTAGAATTTTTCAAATTTTGTGGGATAAAGATGAGCCCGTAAGGACAGGAAGTGGATTACACAGAATTATTTTGCTGCAAAAATCCATCCGAATTTATGTGGTTTTAATTTTTAGTTTACAAATTCAGATAGAAAACCCCAAGCATCTACTGTTCAAAAAACTATAATTAATTTTCTAAAGTCCGGACCAAAAAATTATTCATGTAAAGCTGCAATATTTGGTCGACTAAATTACTTTTTAAAAAAAAAAAAAAATCTGCAACTATTTAGATGATTGTTAAAGTAATATTTCATGTAAAAATGGTAGAAAGTGATATTTTCAGCCTCTCAAATATTGAGGTTTCCTGCATTTCTCCATTTGATATCCTATTAAGATGAATGTTTGGGTTTTGGACTCACCAAATTAAGTCCAAGGTGACATCTTTAAGTGTCTGGGATGGACAATTTTCACAATGTTTGACATTTTATAGACCCAACAATTAATCTAGAAAATACTCCAGATTTATTGAACAAGTTAGTTGCAGTCCTAAATTCAAGTTTTAAAAGTTGCTCGATCGCTAAAACTCAAGATTCTCACTTTGACATCTGGACTACAGAGAATAATCAAAGCAGCTCTGTGCCGTCAGTCACATGATCCAAGAAAGCCACCGCTCAGTGAGGCGACCGGAAACCCTGCATACTTACATTTTATATTTGAAACCGAACACACTCGAAAAAACATTTAAGTTGCTAATTTTTTTTCTCTCAATTTCTAAGAATTCAAAAAGACTTCAAATTGAGTTTTAAAAGTTAGAAATGTGTTGGTATTTAGTAGCGATTACACAAAGCTGTATTCGGCTGCTTATGAAATTCAAATTTGCTTCCATTAAATTTCCACTCGAGCATTTATAAAAAAATAAAAAATAAAAAAAACACTTCTCATCCATGTTGGCTTACAAGTTAAACTTCATTTGACCTTAGAAACAGAAGTAGACAAACAAAGTCCATTTAGTAGCTTTAACAGGTCAACAATGAACTCAGAATCTCAACTTCAAGCCCCACATGGACAGGAAGCCCTTGTGCTAGTGCTCAGCAGAGTGAAAAACTGCATCTGCAGGAGCATCCGGGGGCTCCGGTAGAGCCGGTGCCATTGAACCGAGGCTGAACCCTTACTGCAGCGTATGAATCTGACCTGTGGCCCTTTGCCGCATGTCGTCCCCTCCCCATCTTCAGCTGTACTATAATAGAATAAAGGCAAGAAAGCCCAAAAAGGAATCTAAAAAAAAAAAAAAGTGTGCGCATTTTTTTTTTTTAAATCATCATTTCCTTTGCAGTGTGTGGCTGTGATAAAGCAGTTCACGATCCTTAAGTGTGTATACTGGTTTCAAACGAAAACTGATATATTCACGTCATCAGTATTCTTCTTCTTGGATGTACAACACCACCATCTACTGGCCATCAGCAGTCACATGCAAAGCAAAGAAAAAAAAGAAAAAAAAAAAAAATATATAGATAGATAGATAGATAGATATAGGCCATGTAGTTCAAAAAAAGGTCTGTAGAATTTATTACAATTCCACAATCATAAACAAAAAAGCAGCAATTACAGAAATATGTACAAGTCTACTTTTTTTTTTTTTTTTTGTTTTTTGTTAAAATACTGGTGACACATTTCAGGAGGCTTCAGCTTGGCCCCATGGTCAGTCTCTGTAATGCTGCTTCAAGTGCAGTGCTTTCCCAGGTCACGTTACAGCACATTTGGAGCTGGACACGCCGCTCTCGCTCCCATTTCCCTTTGTCATACAAAAGACATGTTTGTATCCATCAGTCGGAGATGCGTTTACAGGGCGGCTGGGTATTGCAGTGCTTTTAAGACCTTGTGATGGGGGGGTAGGGGGTTAATAACACCGTTTACTCTGGCAATGCGACGTGAGAGAAGGGAAGTGGGCTGTGAAAGTAGCACCTGGTGCCGTTACTATAAAAGAGCATTATGATACACTGGATGCTAGGGAGACAACAGCATCTGGTAACCAATGGAGATGATGTAAAGCGACATCGTCTGCGCAGTCGTACCATTATATTCCCTTAGCGGCTTTAAATGGGGCTCGTCGAAAACCATGGTTGGCTCGCTCTCAACAAGGAATTATGGGATGTCTGACCATGTTCAGAAACAGAGGAAAATGTTTTTGTTTTTTTTACATTGGTCACATCATACCCAAGCACAGAAATGTAGTTCTCATTTTGGCTGTGTTTAAGTTATTGCTTTGGGACGTGTACTTATCAGTGACTCCTTACAGTCATCTTCTTTAAGGTGTGGTTGGGGGGTAGAAGGGATAATTGCAGCAGTA
>CALSBV010010813.1:18577657-18597100 GCA_943590825.1 Bovichtus diacanthus
TGTATGTATGTATATATATATATATATATATATATATATATATACATACATACATACATACACACACACACACACACACACACACACACACACACACACACACACACACACACACACACACACACACACACACACACACACACACACACCCACACACACACCCACCCACACACACACACACACACCCACACACACACACACACACACACACACACACACACACACACACACACACACACACACACACACACACACACACACACACACACACTCCGTTCGGGGACTGGAACCAGAGACCCTATTGTTACCAAGCCATAGTAATCAAGTAGTCCGCTTACACTGTTAATTCTGGGTACTTTCACACATGACAACATTGGAAAACATATTTTAAAACTATGGTATTTCTATTGTTTACTTCACTCCCTTGATACTTGGCCTGCTGGTAAACATGGTCTGCCTACACGAGGCTGGTGCTGCATGTGCATTGAAATCATGAGGGCAAAAATATAAAAGTAATTTTCTGTGAATGAAAAATGAGAGAAATTATGACAAACTACACAAGGAAACCTCAAGAACGCACGTTTCGCTGCCGCATCTTGTTTGCTCGTTTGTCAGCCTACAGAAAATGAATGCGCATGGGGAAAGCATTCATTCTCCTTCAGAGTTTAGCCTCATTTCATTAAACAAACAGACCATTTAGTTACTTGTTGAGATTAACACAGTTTCTCCGTTATATTTTTATTTCCTCCCCCAGACTGTGGTTGCTAAAGCTCCTCTGGCTCAAACAGAGACATACAGGCCAGGCCTGTACGATTCTTCTGTTACCTTCACGTTGTCTGTCGCCTAGCAACCTCAGTATGGTTAATTTGTCGTGTGTGATGTCTTGAAGACACAACTTGACATAATTTGCAACAGAAACGCCCTACCATTCTGACTTGTGTCATACTGACATTTTAAAAAAGGCGAAGCTTTGAATTATTTGATATTTGTTGCATGTATAGCTATTAAATATTTGGAAAAACTGTGCTTAATATTAGTAATAATATTCCATTAGTACAGAGCAGCTATTGTCCATTGAATGGTGCATGCAGTTTGCATTTGAGGACACAATCACTACACACCTGCATACACCATGAATGCAGAAGATCAGCTGAGAATAGAGCAACAAAACAGTTATTCTTCAGTCTTATTTAGCTAGGAATTAAGTGTACAACCTTGCAGCGGGCCTTCACTTCCAGCAGCATGTTCAGGTCTATGGGAATGTGTGAGGCCTGCATCATGAGACAGAGCCAGGCGCCCATCCATGGACAGCTGGCTGCCACCACGTACTGATGTGGGGCCTGAGACAGCAGCTCCATCCACACCTGTGCAGTGATACACAATTCAAGGCTAAATCCATATAAAAAAATAGGCAAAGAAGGTCATCCATAAACAAGGGAGAAAAAAAAAAAAAAAAAAAAAAAAAAAAAAAAAAAAAAAAAAAAAAAAGAGAGACTTATCCAAGTACAAAACATTTTTTTTTTTTTTTTAACTTATTACGTTACCATAGAGGTCAAGTGTGGATGATGCAACAAACCTTTTGAATCAGCTCAAGGATTTCCTCATTGCTCTCCAGTATGCAGGACTGGAACATGTGCCGCAGCATATCTTGTAGTATAGGGTTGATCCAAATTGCACAGCTCTGAAGAACAAAAAAATATAAACATAAAACATGCTATGAATACAAATATGGCCATTTAAGCATTTCTAATTCTTTTTTATTTATTTTTTTAAATCCTGTTTAAGATTGACAAGTACTTTGCCAGATATTACATGAATATCCAATTGCTCTCAGTCAACTTTACCTCGTCAGCTTTAGACAGCAGCGTGAAAAGGGTTTCCAGCGCCGCCCGTCTTACTGATGATATAGTGTGTCTCAAGAACGGCCAAACCCGAGGGACGAGGATTGTTAAGGACTCCTGCATGCTAGAGTTGATGAGAAAGTGTCAAGGAAGGACCAGGCAGGATCAGCATTTTAGAGAACAAA
Source organism: Bovichtus diacanthus (assembly GCA_943590825.1). Lineage (NCBI taxonomy): Eukaryota > Metazoa > Chordata > Actinopteri > Perciformes > Bovichtidae > Bovichtus > Bovichtus diacanthus. The sequence continues at coordinate 18,579,684 of CALSBV010010813.1, forward strand.
AAAATACAAAATAAAACCTTGAATAAAAGAATGTCTTGTTACAAAAGCGCTTGCACTTAAACTCACAATGTACTTTTCTGCCACTAGAGGTCTCTCAATCTCAACAATAACAAAAGATGGGTTGGGTGGTGTCCTGAAGTAGCGTGGGATCATGGGAGTTGTTGTCTTCACAACCATTGAAGTCAGTTTCTCTGATAACTTAAGATCCAGACTTCTAATGACTAAAATCTCAAATTTTATTGTAAAAAGCTCAGCATAGTGTCTCTCTCTAGAGTCTGCCATCATTAAAACAAAAAAACAAAAAGAAATAAATTATGATTTTGAGGCAGGAGTCTTTATTTGTGTACTTCCGTGGGACTGACCTGCACTGGCGGACCTGCGGGTAGGTGAGCAGCGATGACAGCAATGTCATGATGCTGTTGGTAGAAGCAGTGAGGTCGTCCAGGTCCAAAAGAGCATCCCATAGTGTGTTCACAATATAGGGTACCTGAGAGACACACGCACAGAATTTGACAACTAAATTAAGACCTACAAAATGAGGATGATGTGAAAAATGACTGCCTACAGGTGACAGACGTCAGCTGAAACTTGATGAGGATATATTGTTAAAAAGGCACTACTATTCCATCTCTGACCTTATTAGGCAGAAGCTGTACCAAGCCTTCCACCACAGGGATGAGGGCTGCAGCTGCCACAGCCCTGACATCATCATCTAGGTCCTGGAGGCCTACAGTGATGGCAGGGAGCACCCGGGGCAGTAAAACCGAGATCAGGTCCTGAGACACAAAGGAACACACAGATGTTTGGGTATAAGATCAGAGAAAATGGCCTTTGCAGTGAAACCTCAACAAGGAGCACATGTGCTTCAAGAAATAAATAAAAACTTTCCCCCTACAGATATACTCCCACCCCCCAATTTATATTCATGACCATATGGCGCTCAAATCAAATACATTGTAGAACCCTGCTATGCTTATTCAACAGCTAAGCATATACACACACAGAACAGGTGGTACCTGTCGGACAGCCAGCGCGTACTTGATCCCAAGCAGGCCTCCATGACGGACCTCCCACTGGTCTTCTTTTAGCAGCTTCAGCAGGACGTCTACTATCATGGAAACGCCAGTTTCATTCATATGGCGAAGGGCCACACCGAGTGTCTGGGCACACGTCTCCCTGACAGGAGCCACCACCTGGCAAAGAGAGAGATATACATTAGGATTTATAAAAAAAAAAAATTTATTTTAAAAAAAAACAGAAAAATTTAAATAAAGAGGATTTAGGTTCTGCTTATCGGTTACACACGCACATTGGTGCTCTCTGGACTGGATGACGCTCTACAAAAGAGATACATTTTGCTTTGGTTTCGTCTCTACATGTTTCGCAGGTTTTCTTCTCTGCTCAGCTGATTGCAGTCGGCGCAGCGTGTCTCTCGCGCCACACCAAGTCATATAACTACTCTTTTAACACAATCATTCTCAACCCAGTCATAGGTTTTAAAACTTGTTTTGTTTATATTGACAGTAATTTCCTCTACGAAGTAAAGACACCTGCTCGCATTCACGCGGCACGCTGTACTCGCATCCCCGGGACTGTGATACAGACTTGGGCAGAGCGAAGTCAGTGTGTCGCTTGTGAAGCAAGCTCTGGAAAACCATTTGAATTAAATTCTCTTTTTTTACTTTTGCGAGCAGTGACACGATAGGGCAGCTGGCTGATTGCATTTAATGTCCACCGTATGTTGGACCCCGTCCCATATTTCGGCAGGTTTAAGTGCAACAGCAGGGTAGACTGAGGGAAATTGTAACATCTGAAATTGTACCAATCAGAACAAACATGTGAATGAAAAAAGTAATGAACAGATTATTATTGAATCATATTTTTTTTTTTAATAACTAACAAAACAGACCGACTTGAATGATGATGTTCTTACATGCCTTTACCGTAATGCCTGTAATAAATTTGTACTGCAAAACCACGTAGGGGCTAGTTTGACGGTCTATTTCGAAGTGGAGGCTGGCTCTACCTCAGTGTTCGGCACCGTTTGTTTTTTTAAGTGATGGAACGTTTCAAACCTCAACATGTATAAACTTGCTTTGGACGATTCACTTCTTTTGCTCTCTCCAGGCTCTTTCCCTGTTCCCTGCTTCCTTCCAGATGTAATAACGCCTGCACGCGAGTTATCTGGATTGTCAGAAAGCGCAAAAGAAGCAACATGCCAACGCAGGTCTCACGCCAGCGGCTTAAAAAGATTACATGAAAACTTGTACTTTAGGTTTGAAATATAGTCATTAACTACATCCCACGTGGAATAATCCACAATAAATCTAGTATATTCGATATATTGCCCACCTCATCGGATACAAAATCGCCAAAGCGGTCGAGAGCAAAGACGCAGAGCAGCCGGATGACCAGGTCCTCTATCCACTCCTGATGCTGCCGCAACATCTGAATCCAAACAGACAGTTTGTGTCACATTTCATTCTCACAGAAATGTTGAGAAAACCTGAGGATAAGGAAAGACATACCTGCTCTGCAGTGCTTCCCACCAGCTTCCCCCCACCAGCACCCTGGGACTTGAGGATTTCTCTAAGACCTGTGCCTGCACCATGACGAATCTGTAAACAACCACATACAATTTCACTCGTTTACATTTATTTTTGCACTGGTCATATAAAAATGTGGTAAAAATGGGAGTTTTTTTGTAAGCAGGTTTTTACCGTTTCGTTGGCAACCTTTTGTTAATAATTGGAACACAGACTGTGCCTTTAACCCCAGCCCCCCTTATGTTCAAATGCGTACAATCAGCTAAAATTAAGTAATTTCAAATGCTTTGTTTTTACCTCCCATGAAGGATTGAAGAGGTCATTGCAGAGCTCCTCGCAGAAGCTCTCCAGAGGCCACTCGTGCATCTTAAGACAAAGCAATGAGACATCAGTTATATCATCAGGACTTCCCATCAATGAGTTATTGCATTGTTCTTAATGTCTTACTTCCTCTAAAAGACTGGAGTTATCTGGAACGTTGTCAATTAAGACTTTATGCTCCGTTGCTGGTTGGTCAATGACTACATTGGTGGTTTTCCTTCGTTTCTCTTCAGGTTCGCCCTCGAAACTATCGTTACTAAAGAGTGGAAAGATCAATGAGAAACATATTAGAAGCAATCCAACTTCACATACAACTAGAATTACAGCCTTGCAAACCAAGTCAAGCTGCAGATTACGTGCTTATCCTATTTAACATTTGTGTGAAATTTTCAGAATTAGCATATAAATTATTGAGTTATGTACAAAACGTGTTCTCAAGGCGTTCCTGAGATATCGTGTTCACTAGAATGAGACCGTTCCCATTTGAAAAGCAATTTAATTGTTAACAATTTTTGCATGAAAAATTGTCTGTTTTTATCCTCTCAAAAAAATAAATAAATAAATAAATAATACAGAAATGTCCTGCTTTTCTCTGTTTCATAAAAATAACCTGCATATTGAATCAATAAATATAGTATAAAATAATAGTTTGTTTGTTGCAGCCCTACCATGTTGCTGGTATATAGCATTTGTAATCTTACCTCTTTTCATTTGGATCCATGTCTCTGGATCTTTGTTTGGCCACCAGCTTGGCCATCCTCTTAGCCTTATTCTTCTGTCTATTGCTCATGCCTGGCCGGAACTCTGAGTCAATCAACTCAGCAGCCTTGGTGGATTGAAAACAAAAAAAACAGTAGAGTTGACTTTCTATTTTAATGTTTAACTGAACACATGCATCTTTAGATGTACTAAAATGTAAAGAATACAGCATGATTCATTTATTCACTAGCTCAAAGCACCACAAATCTCTAAGTGCTGCATCACTTCAAGTAAGTAAATCTAACCTCCTACGCTGAATAAACAGCGGTTTCTTTGAGCCGTTCTTTCTCCCTCCCTAGTCATATTCATCATTTTATATTGTGTAGGAATTTCTGCAGTCTATCAGTGTATGACACCCCATGCTCCCAGTTCAATTGCAGCTACCAATGTATCACAAACATTTAGATCAGGGGTTTTCAAAGTGCAAGGCAGGCTGTTCAGAGATTCATTTGTTTTGGGGAATTTTACTTTTTTTACCAACTTTTCCAGAGTCAGAAACTTATAAATGCCTTAGACAGACCTTTTATGCATTTTGTGGAGCCTGACTTTATTTCAAACAGCAATATTAGGGTATCGATGCTCAATTGTTCAGTCACTATGGCATCAAATAATATAATTACAATCCCATAAGCATCCAGGTATTGAGGGGGGCCTTTTTCCAAGCGTTGTCTGAGGGGAGGCCCACAGTATCAGACTTTGAAAACCCCTGGTCTACATGACTATTACCAGTGGCATGTTTGACATCTTGCATATGGATCATGGAGAAATCTATATTTAATTTTTCTTTTTTATTATAATTGTACTACCACACTGAAATACTGACTCCTGCCATCTACTAACTTCAAATGTATGCAGCAACTCACAATACATTTTATAAAAAAAAAAAGAAAAAAAAAAAAAAAGGCACACAGGCCTGGAAGATATGAAGAGCCAAAGCTAAGAGGCAGAAAGGAGACCCACCGCGTGGTTGCGAGAGCTGGATCCAGCTGTGGCTTTGCTTCCATGGGCTTTAAGCCCAGTGGGTTGGCAGGTATCGTCCAAGTCCTCATCGTTGAACAGCTCCTCGGTGTCCATGCCGAGAGCAGCACCCATGTCCAGACCCAACTTCTTCTGAAGAAGCTTTCTCTGGCGGGCCAGACGTTCCTTGGGGTCCATCTCAGCTGAAAAAAGAAATGACAGAACATCAGGGGAAAACGCTAAATGGCCTGAATACTGATTATGTAAGCAAATGCGTCATTTGGGGAAGTAACTGCAGCAAGGTGGCTAACACTATTAGGGCTGGGGCCACAAATAAAGTCAACAGTATGAATCATAGCTGTGAAAATCACATACAACTTGGCACATGGGATCCTTGAACGAGAAATCAGATCACAGAAGCAACGACTGATTAACAACAGAATGCAGGACCACAAATGATAAAGATCAGGATGAGCAGCTTTCCCTAATCAAATTGTATTCAAATTTGTGGCCAAGTACTATGTTGTGTGTGGAATTTGTGTCAGAATCAACCTCAGACATATTAGCGGTGATGTTGTAGTCCAGTATTAGTCAATAACCTTGTTTTTTTACAACACAAAAGTGTGTGATTTAAGTGAGAGGGAGTACATTTGGCTCAGTGTTTTTTTAGAAAACAAAAAAAGGTCATGACAGAATCCCTTTCCTCAAGACAAAAAACAGGTTGGAATGTACAGACTCAATCTGCCAATTAGCTCAAAGTCTGACACAATCAAAAACAAAGCTGTCCGGTGGTCAGTGTCGCAAAAAGACTAACCTCCAACTAAAACCACCCTACTCTTATATTAACGGTTCAAATAAGTCACTATTTTTCCTTTCCACAAGTTACACTCTACATAAAGAATGACCCCCCCCCCCCCATATGTGTGTATGTGGGTGAGAGTGTAACAGTGTGGAGGTTATTGCATCTAGAAAATTTAAAAATAAAAACAAGCAACAAAGAACCACTACAAACCAGTTTTGTCATCCTGCAGCTCAAACTCGGCCCCGGCAGATCCCAGCAGAGAGGCCCCGTGTTTGAGGAGGCGGGAGATGTCAAAGTGGTAGAAACTCAACCGGTCACAAGAGGAGTCCTCTGGAGACAAGTCTTCACAAGACTCTACAAGTGAGAAACAAGAGTCTCATGAACTGCACATTCGTCCCTCCAACGACTTAATGAATCGGAGGTCACGTCCACACTCATGCCTTGCATCAAGATCAAGCTTGTGTTTTCCACCCAACAAAACTGCGCTTTTTTGAAAATGCTCTACACTATGGATGGATCTGAAAATGGAGGTCTGACAGTGTTGAGGTCAGGAGGAGCTTTTCCCAAAACCGTGATGCATGCCTTCACAGAGGTTGTTACCATTGGTACATTGTAAATACCAATGCGGTCTCCGTGATAACTCATTTCGTTCAACAATACAGGTGCTGTCATTTACCTATATTTATGAATGTTTATATCGTCAGTTTGAGATTAAATTAATATCGATTTGTTCAAGGGTCTCAATGTAGCAGCGCAAGAAATGCACGATGGGGGTTTGCCTTGGTTAACACGTAACATTTATAAGCCTTGATTAAAATCACCATTTTATAAACCATACAGAGAAGTGGAAACACAAATCAATAACATGTCTCATCTAAATTTGTCGTTTGGCGCCACTGAAATACAATAACTGACTATGGAGACTTCCTCTATTCAACATCCAACACAAACAGACCACTGGCCTCGTCTTTTATTACTTAATCAAAATGAATGTGTACGTTTTTTTTTTTTTTTTACTTATTTCATAGGGTTTTTTGATAGTGTAGAGATTCATTTCTCTACACAGTTCTTGCCCTTTTATTTCAAATATTTATTTTGAAAACCTTATGGACTAGTCCATTTAGAATAGAAAGGGTTTATTGAGGCATAGTCATATCCTTCCTTTAAACATTTTAAACCCAGAACTGTTCTGCTTTTTAGCAGTTGGGCCTTTTGCCAATTTAAGCTCATTTTACGTTGGAATGATTGCACACGTGGAGAAGTTGCAGTCCGTGTGTTAAAGAGGTCCTAAGCTAAGACTCTATGCACTTTGTTGCGTTTCATCTCAAACGTCAAATTAGGTGAATCTAACATCACAATGCAGTGAATAAATACATAAATGCTTTTTGCCTTTTTAAGTGCATTCTTCTTCTTCAGTTTCACAGATTTTGAGCTGCATCGTAGATGATTGTCTTGCAATGTATTGAGTATCCCTGAATCCCTGTATTGTGACACCACTTTTATGGTGGGCAACGTAGAGAGTTACTGATTCCCAACCCTACCTGGGAGTGCGAGGACCTACTTTAGAGTTTCTCTTCTAGTTCTCAACTAACAGGAGGTCATTATGTGTTTGAACAGCAAAATCTGCAGGTTATCGGTTAGCCCTGTATCCAAATTGGCTGAGGCCGAGTTTTCATATATGTTGTGTCTCAAAGTTCCCTGTAACATATTTTAACTGACAAAAAAAGCTCACCTTCTTTAGGTTTGGGTGCCGGGTCCCACTCAGGAATATTCTTTACAATGGCCTCTACAGCCTGGCCTGCTGCTATTCGAGTGTCCCAATTAGGACTCCTTAGGTAGGTCAAGACCTGGCAATTGACATAGATTTAATTTACTACATATGCAACCTAAACCAAAAAAGTCTGAGCAAAAAGAGAGATAAAGAGACAAGTAGAATTTATAACACAAAACAGAATTTGTGCCTTTGCCGTTTGCCAAGACCTTAAGTTTGTTACAGTTGCAAGGTCAGAGTCACATACAAAATCCAGTCCAGGTGCCAATATGGTACAGACAGCTTATTGGCCTACCAGCAAGAATTACACTGTTATACATTATCAATATTTCACAAATGTGACCGCAGGGACAGACAAATATGGCCAGACTGATATGATTTTATGAGGCTCATGAAAGACAGTCTGGAGAAAGCTATCAAACACACCTTTGATAGGAGGTTATTGAGTTCTTGAGGGTGGAGTTTGACCACTTCTCCAAGCTGCTGGGCTGCTGCTTTCCTGGTAACTGGTGTTGTTCCGGTGTCAAGCAGGATAAACAAACGATCAAGTCTAAAGACAAGTGACAACAAAACAAGGCCAATGGAAACATTATAGATCATGCACAATGCACAGCACTGAACAAACAGAATGCTGCTTCCTACTCTCAGAGTATTATATCATTCCTTGTGGCAAATGCTCTCCAGACAACACACTGACATTTATTTGTATGGATAAAAAAACATTAGTAAAAGTATTATTAATCGTTTTGGCTTTGCACCAAGGTAACCCGTCTAATAAAACGGGTCTTTGCTAAGATCATTATCAGTCTATTAATAAAGTGGAGTGGATTAGAGATGTACGGGCGTGACCCCAGGTACCACTAATACTTAAGGTGAACTACAGAGTTGTCTGCTATGCAAAGAGGCCCACTGTCACCACGTGGAATTACCATAACAAATCACAGCGGAAAGCGCGAGCCAAAAAAACATCAAAACAATATTAACACAAGTATTAATTAGCACGTTTAGTGACGTTATAGATCAACACAACTTTAGCATCGAGGATAGGCTGCAAACACTTGCAATGGGACAAGTTGGTGCGTTATAATAAGCACTGTATCGCTACACATTGTTCCTGTTCCGATTATCAACATTAATAGAACTACGCAGGCAGCCAATGCAAACTTGCTTTTCTGACCCAACTTCACGATAACGTTAATGTTCATACATTACTTCAGGGCAGAGCATCAGCAGAGGACTGCATCTCTAAAATGGGAAAATAATTTTAACTGACATGGTCTCACCTGCAGTAAATATAAGTCCCAATTAAGTTATGTGCCCAGCCTGCAACTTTGTGCCACGACTAGTGACTACGCTGCACTATACCGTTACACTGTGTTAGCTTGCTAGCTAGTCAGCCGTCGCCATGCCATTCTTTGACAAATCCAAAGCTAGCAGATATTAGCAGGTTAGCCAGCTAATTGGTAAGGAAAGTCGAATAGATAAAACATAGTCCGCATAGCCGTAAGCTATTCTTACCTTGATACAGCCATGGCCCGTTGTTGTATGGCCTTTCACGCCCCACATTCAACAGGCAACCAGTAAATTGAGCCTTTTCCCTTTCGGCTGTTTAACGTTTCCAATGGGGCGGATAACAGTAACGTTGTTAGCTAGATGAAGTCATAAGCTAGTTAGCAGCTACAGCTAGCTAGCTGAGGCCCAGGCTGTGCTCCTGACCACCCCAACTCTGTCTACCGAACGTAGAGATTTCACCACCAATTCATGGCTTCAAAGTTGTCCCTCTTGTATCTTCGGTATCTTCTCCCACAAAATATCGACAAGTACCATACGCATATCAATCTATAGCTTAAGTTACCCTTCAGAACTCTTCGCGGATAAATATCTTAACCTAATTAGGTGTAAAGAGTTATTTTGTAGCACGCCGAGGGCGACCCAGAAGACTGTTTTTATATGAGGAGCCATCTTGCATTTATTCCTTCCTCCATAGCAGGCGGAGGCTGATTGGCTAGAAGCATCACGCAGAGCCAATCAAAATACACGTTAAAAGAGGAAACGAATAGAAGGAAAAAAAGCGAAAAGGGATAGTTTACTTTTCTTTACTCAATACTGTTAGATACATTGTTGCAAAACATAAAAATTTACAATTTTACTCATTTGCATGTGTTCTTGAATGTATGCATATACATATACATATACATACATATATACATATACATATACATATACATACATATATATATATATATATATATACATATATATATATATATATATATGCAAGACAGATATCATTTTAACATTTATCAAACAATATACACACACACACACACACACACACACACACACACACACATGTATATATATATATATATATATATATGCAGGACAGATATAATTTTTACATTCATCAAACAATATTTTTTGCTTAAATTTTGTTACATTTATTCAGTTAAGGTTGCAATTGAAACCTGTGCTGACCATGATCCTGAAAAATAAGGTTAAAAGGATAGTTCGGATTGTTTGAAGTGGGGTTGTATGAGGTACTTATCTATAGTGAGATGGAGGTCGCCATGCCCCCAGTTTGGAGAAACAGACAGGAGTACCAGCAGGAAGCAAAGCAATGTATTCCAGTCACCTACGCCGTTATCTATGCTCTCTTCAAAGCCATCAGACTAGTTTTGCAAAATCAGAACACAGGAGTTGCTGGTCTACCGCTGCCTCTATGGGTTAGTTAGTTTGTGTTATAGTGTGACTTTGGTGTTTTAAATGGTTAGTTCTGATTCAACCCGGTCACTTTAACCTTGTCAGTTTCAAACAGAGAAGCCTTTGCCATAGCCCTGTGGCATTCAGCAAAGGTTAATCATGCTTAGTGTTTCAGATAGCTATTGTTTAGGTGGTATTAAGTAGGATTACCAGCTGGGCAAATATGCAGACAATTCAGTGGACAACAGTTGTATTGCTGCATCTCATAATTCCTGTATTTGCGATATGCAAATAAAATAGGCTTTGTATTTCATTGTACAACCACTATGACAGTGTGAGTCTGAGTACACCTATCAGACACAATCACACGCACTTAACACACACAAACACCTTACAACTGTATTTTAATAGCTTATCAGATCATATGTACTTCCTCTGATACCTCTGACCTTTTCCTTTTAGCATTTGAATGTATTTGAAAAACTGAACAAAAGTAAGACACGTCTACATCCTCTGAACATTGTTTTAACACTTACTAAGCATATGAATATTCACATTCTATTGATTGATGTCATGCCAAGTTTTACCTAATGTTGTTTGTGCTGCTGATCTCTTGATGTAATCATCACAGTGCTACACTATGTTTGATGACAGAGTTGCATTTCCTATATTGTATGTGGCGTTATGAAAGCATCACTGTCGAAAGCAGCTGCATAGAATTTGAATTAGAAATGATTTTATCACATAATGAGCATCCTGTCTGTTTTCAGAATTTTGGTTATGAAACATTGTTATGCAATGTCTAAAATAAGCACAGGGCGGTGCGGTTTCGAGCACTGTGTGTGTTCACGTTCAGATATGAGTAAGTAAATCCTGTTTTATATATTAGGGGCTATTCAAAGTATAGAATCTAAAAAGGTTTCAATGCACTGTGGAAGTTTTCTTGACTGTAGCATTAATAAATTATCAATATGATATTAATAACAACAAACTGTATTTGTATAGCACCTTTCATACAAGACATGCAGCTCAGTGTGCTTTACTTTTTTTTTAACTGAATAAGAACAGGAAACACAATGAGTTAAATATATACAAGTATGATAAAGTGCTCAGTGTTTGCAGAAAGGTCATTTAAAAACAGCATGTGGGACTCCATGTGAAACACGCACATTGTAAGTGGTGCTGGAAATACAAATATGAATAGGATTTTCTAAATTAGAAACGGATAAGATTAATCCTTTTTTTGTTGTTTTTATCCATTCTGTTTGGTATATTTAAAACCGGAAAAATAAGTGCGAGTGAAACATGGTAATTTAAAGTGTTCGGAGGTGGTTGTATCCTAACTGCTTGATACTTAAAAATCTATTTATTTATATGTTCAATGTAGACTGCAGTGGGATGCAGCAGCTTGAGCTGGACATAGCTGGGCTTATTGTCAACTACCACCCTACTTTCATCATGGAGCATATGTTTTCTCAGTACAGCATCAGAGTATTGGAGAAAATTCACGAAGCCGTCCAATTCTTGGTGCATCTAAAGGTTTGCAGGACAAGCCACATTACATTTACATGGAGCACATTTATCTTAGAACTGGCAATGATCCAATTGTATATCTAAACTGAAATGTGTTTTTAGCTGAATCACTCAACAATAATGCAGACAGTGAACTAAAACAAAGAGAAGAAGTCAGGTCTATCAATACAGACACAAACATGAATGCTGCTATGTAATCTGCGACATATCCGGCCTCGCTATCTCCTTTGAATACGCCGCTGAGATTTTAATGACATACTCATGCTGGCGTTTGTACAGAGTGAACAGAGTGAAGGCAAATAAATCAACGATACAATGATATAATAATGTATTTTCAAAACTTTTTGCGCAATCTATCGTCTGAATGTATCAAATCGGCTTATTCATCCTCCTTCAGAAGGTGGACAATGTGATTTTTATGAGGCGCTTTGTGTGTAATGAACTCATGAATCTGGAGGAGAATGCATCAGCTCCTGTGGAGACAAAAAGAGACTACTGTCTTTTTACTTTGATGCTCACAACAATGCCGCCAGGCTAGTTAGCCAGACAGTTAAAGTAGCATGTGTAGCCTTGTTAAGCTAAGTAATTGAAAGGAGATGTTAGTTTTGGTGTACTGAGTTTAATTACAGCAGCCAAATTCTTTCATTCTTGAAACAGTTCTTTGCCTATGTCATCTAAAATAAATACAAGATCAAACCAAACAATATAGCTACCATTGTCATAGCCTTGAAGTAACAAATGCATGGACTGGTTTTTACTACATAATTTTCAGACAGGATGTGCCTTATTTTTGCAATGTTACGTAGATGAAAGAAGGCAGTCCTTGAAATGTGTTTCATGTGGGAGTTAAAGGACATATCCTGATCAAAGATAACAGATTCCTTACGGTGATTGGAGGCCAAGTTAATGCCATCCAGAGTTACTATGTCATTAGAAAATGCGTTTCAGAGGCGTTTGGGGCCAAGTACAATAACTTCAGTTTTGTCGGTGTTCAACATCAAAAAGTTGCAGGACATCCAATTTTTTATGTCCTTAAGGCATGCTTGAAGTTTAGATAATTGATTGGTTTCATCTGGCTTGATTGATAGATGTAATTGGGTATCATCCGCATAACAATGAAGGTTTATGGAGTGATTCCTTATAATATTGCCTAAAGGAAGCATATATAAGGTGAATAGAAGAGGTCCAAGTACAGAACCTTGCAGGACACCATGACTGACTTTGGCTTGCATGGGGGATTCATCGCAGATAAATAGGATTTAAACAAGCTCAGTGAGGTTCCTTTTATGCCAATGAAATGTTCCATGTCTCTGCAGCAGAATGTCCTGGTCAACAGTGTCAAAAGCAGCACTGAGGTCTAACAAGACAAGAACAAAGTCCTTTGTCTGATGCCAGTAGAAGGTCATTGGTAACTTTCACCAGAGCTATGATAAACTCTAAATCCAGATTTTAAACCTCAAATAAACGATTGTAAAAAAAATCCCACAACTGTTTTGCAACTGCTTTCTCAAGGACCTTAGCGAGAAAGGGAAGGTTAGATATCGGCCTATATTTGGCTAAAACCTCTGGATCAAGACTGGGCTTTTTAAGAAGAGGTTTTATTACAGCAACTTAATAATAGAGATAGGTTGATCATATTTTAACTTATTTAAACAGCTTACTTGGAATCGGTCAAAGACACAGGTTGATGGTTTAGATGAAGGAATTGAAATAGGTTCCGGTAGTTGAAGTTAAGTCGTTACCGATTGAGGGCAGGAGGTGATTAATTTAGTCTCTAATAATTATACTTTTATTGTTAAAGAAGGTCATGAAGTCGTCACTACTGAGCGATATAGAAATAGAAGGCTCGGTAGAGCTGTGTCTCTGTCAGCCTGGCTACAGAGCTGAAAAGAAACCTTGTTGTTCTTATTTTCTTCTATTAATGATGAGTAATAAGCTGCTCTGGCCTTACAGAGAGCCTTCTTATATGTTTTAAGATTATCTAACCAGAGTAAACGAGATTCTTCCAGTTTGGTAGAACACCATTTCCTCTCAAGTTTTCTCTTTTGTTTTAGTTTGAGGGTTTAGGGGTTAAGCCACGGAGCTTGCTTTCTCTGTTTTATTATCTTCTTTTTTAGAAGAACGACAGAGTCAAGTGTCATTCGCAGTGAGGCTGCAGCTCTATCAACAAGATGATTCATTTGGGAGGGACTAAAGTTGGCATAGGAGTCCTCCGTTATATTGATATTGGGACATGCTAATGAATTAAATGCCGATGGAACCACTTCCTTAAATTTAGCTACAGCACTATAGGATAGACATTGAGCATACGATATTTTGCTTAATGGCTTGTAGTCCAGTAACAGGACAGGAAAAGTTATTTTAAAAAAATGTTCTGATAAAAGAGGATTATGTGGACTGACTAATAAATATTCAATTTCAATACCATATGCCAGAACAAGGTCAAGGGTGTGGTTTAAACAGACGGTTGGTTTATGTACACTCTGACTGAACCCAATGGAATCTAATAATGAGATAAACACAGTTTTAAGGCTGTCATTATCAACATCCACATGAATATTAAAGTCATCTACAATAATTACTTTATCTGTTTTAAGGATTAAACTCGATAAGAATTCTGAGAATTCAGATAGAAATTCAGAATACGGACCAGGAGGGTGGTACATTATAACAAATAACATTGGCTGTATTGTTATCCATGTTGGCTTGGAAAGCGTGAGAACAAGGCTTTCAGAAGAGTTATAGTTTAGTTTAGGTTTAGGATTGATTAATAGGCTTGAGTTGAATATGGCTGCAACTCCACCTCTCAGGCCTCATGGGACGCGAGTATTACTTTGATTCATTTAGACTGACACATTCTTCATGTCTCAGCCAAGTTTTTAGTGAGACAAAATAAATCAATCTGATTATCTAATTTTATTTCATTTACTAATCCAGTGTTAGATGACAGAGACCTGATGTTTAAGAGTCCATATTTAATTTTTTTTGGTTGCACTTTTGCAGTGGTGGTTTTTATTTTAAAGTTTTTATTATTAAATTATTATAATATAATAATAATTATTATATTATTATTTTAATTTTTTTTAAATCTATAACTCCTCTTCTGTTTACTATGGATTTTTATTAATTTCAGTGGTCGTGGAGCAGACACAGTCACTATGGGGATCTAAGTGAGTGACTGCCCGGATGAAAGCGCAGAGAAGTGTGTAAAACTGCAACTCTGCCTCCTGGTCTCAACTCTGGATTTGTCATGGATTAGTCCACTAATAAACTTTGTAATGTTACTAGACATGAGATCCGCTCCTTCCAAAGTAGGATAAATGCCATCACTCCTAATCAGACCAGGAGTTCCCCAGAAAGTCCGCCAATTATCTACGAAGCCCACATCCTTATCTGGACACCGCCATGACAGTCAGTGTGGCAGCCATGACAGTTTACTGAGAATCCTTGCTCCAGAGGCTTGCTGTGCAATGGGCTGATCGATGGCACCAAGACAAACCACACAAGTTCTCTCCAAGGTCAGCCCAACTCATCGCAGGATTACATCACGCTGTTTATTACACGCATACACGAACATTCTGAATATGTGAAATACAAAGTATGTGAAAGTCATTTCACTTGTTTCTTTTTACTGGATCTTTGTCTGGAATTCTTTCTTAAAAAGAAGTTCATGTGGTATTGATATTCACTGCTTCTAGTCTCATTGACAGAGAGAGACTAAACCCGGGCTGCCTGGGGGGATGAGTTTACTTTAGATTTTCCACCATCCTTGTCTAAAGTGGTTTTCCTGCATCACGCCGAATGCTTTCGTGAAGTCAACAAAGTTAACAAAAGGATTAACACTCAGCCAATATGTATTTTGAAAGGTGTGTACCCGGACACAGGAGGATACAGTGAATCAATAGGCAGTTAAGATCAAGCTTCCTGGATGACTTCGTAAATCTTATTCCACCTACTAGTTTGGCTACTCATCTGATGTCCACAGACAGTGAACAGCAGTGTTTGGGAGGGGGAATAGCTCTTAAGAACACTTAGGTCATCACCACCAGGTTCATCAATCTGCCTCCTCCTCCGCAGAAAGCTCTGCAGCGTATAATCCCAGAGCGGAAATGCTATTTCTGCCACATCGTGACATGTAGGAATCAGGAATGCACTAGCGGTTCACTTGAAAGTGCGGTTTCTGTCAGACCTGGCCACATTGTTTTATATAGCAAGGACTGACTTTAATTAAAATCTATAAAGACCCCTTTCTTTAAAAGTAAAGCTGCGTTGCAGCCTCGGAGTTCAATACACAAAATGTTGGATAGGAGGAGGAACAAATTAGTTTGGATGTTATATAACTAGAGGGACTGACCTTGTGTCTGATTCTAAAGTTTTCCTTTTCTTCGGATGTCCAGGGGGGTTGTGGCATGCGGTTCACCTCAGAGGTACACAATGTTAATGTACTGGAACAAATATTTAGCTTATTCTTTTTTCAATTCAGAAAACAAGTGTGCTATGGCATGGAATAGGTTAAATCTGGAGTTAAATGGCAATAAATGTAATACCGCGGTGAACTGTGAAAAATGATGTATACACGACAACTGGCCTCTTTTTTATTTTAATATACATTTGTTTAAAGGGGACATATTATGCTCATTTTCAGGTTCATACTTGGTATTTTGGTTTTCTACTAGAACATGTTTGCATGCTTTAATGTTCAAGAAAACACATTTCTCAAACTGTCTGTCTGAATATAACTGTATCACCCTCTATCTGGAACTCTCCGTTTTAGCGCCTGTCTCTTCAAGGCCCCTTTATATTTATATACCTTTAAGGAGTTTTGCATTTATATAAACATATATACACACAGAAACTTAGCAAACTCAGACATTACTCTGTAATGTACCGAACTCTTATTCCTCCCTACCTATCCTGGGACCAAAAGCGTGCTCGGAAAGAAAACATTTAATAAGGCTAATTGCCAAACAAAAACTATTTAGGGGAGAGAAGAACAAAGTTATTGTATAGTTATAGAAAGTTTGATAGATATGTTTTTGGGATATGTCCAGGAAATTCAGACCCTGCAAATGGATTCAAATTAACGACGAGTGACCTTTCTTTAATCACCAGAGAACAACAGGCTTATTATTTTTTTTTTGAAGAGGCTGAAACCTGAACACATAAGATCAATGTTGAAATAAGCATACTGCAGGCATGTTTTATGATGTTCTTCAGTACAGAATATGAGGTAAAAACATTAGTAAAGCTTCTTTTTTCCTTCTCAGCCAGAATATAATAGAGCTGTGAAGCCACAGAGATGAGAAGCATCAACAGAAATGTGGAACACGTCGCCCTCTGCAGGCAGTGGATTGCCATGTCACCGGACATAAACAGTAGATGGCCGTATTTTCCTTTCAGTTGTCATTTATGACGCATTGCTTTAGCCGTTTCAGGGCATTTTATGTCTTTATTAGATAGCCAACACTAGAAAGATAATGAGAAGATAGGGGAGAGAAAGATGTGGAATGACATGCAATAAAGGTCCCCAGCAAGAAGCGTATCCAGGACTCTGCAGTTCAAGGTCAGCCCTTGGGCACCCTTACTCTCACTATTTGGAACAGCTTGCAGGTGCTCTAGATATTAAATTCTTTTATTACCTGGGTGCTGTCGCTGCTGGTTCCAAGACCACCTAAATGAATGCATTTTAAAACACCCAAAATGATAGGTATACATATATCTATCTATATCTACATATATATATATATATATATATAGATATCTATATATAGAAATAAATATATATATATTTATCTCTATAAATATATACATAGAAATAGATACATATCTATCTACATATATATATATATATATTTATTTATATATATTTATATATATATAAATATATCTATATAGATATATATATATCTATATAGATATCTATAGATCTCTATAAATATATATATATCTCTACAAATATATGCATAGAAATAGATACATATCTATCTATCTATCTATCTATCTATCTATCTATCTATCTATCTAT
>CALSBV010010813.1:18602784-18614348 GCA_943590825.1 Bovichtus diacanthus
GCCCTTAACTTAAAGGCTACAGGCACAAAGTATTTGTACATTCTAAATATATAATATAAATCAACAAGACAAACAAATCTCAGTTCAACTAACACATATTTGGATTTTATTTAAAACTATCATCATAGAAGTGCACAGCACTGACTGAAATCCTCTTTGTACAGAAGAGCAACAATTTTCTCTGCAAATAAATTGTGACATCTTGGAGGACTTTTTTTCTTCTTCTTAGTTTTACAAATGAAACATCAAAAAACAAAAGAAAAGTTTGAGGTAACACCTACACAAACTGTGCTCTCCAATCTCAACCACAAACTAACGAAAGTCCCTTTTTGTAACTGCCCTTAACTTAAAGGCTACAGGCACAAAGTATTTGTACATTCAATACTTCTGAGGTAATTTGGCACAAATAAATACAAGACTTTTGGTCTCTAGCTAAATTATACAGTGACACTAGTGGGTACAGTGGTGCAAACTCTGCCTCTAGCCACCTCACAACAACATTCATACCTGATATCTCAACAAACAAAAAAAAGAAAAATCCTAATGCAGGCTCTCCCCAGAAAATGACAACAGAGTATGCATATTGCGCATTTTTTGCGTGCGCCTCATGGTTCCAAAGTGCTGTACCAATCTCATCAAGTCTCTCCAAATTAAAAACACCTTTTCTTCCTTCAATGTATTTGGCTATGTTCAAGAGAAACACATCACATCTCTTCCTCCCCCAAAAACGACAACATCGTCAAAATCCATCATCTGTCAAAGCACGGCGCGGCGCAGGTGTAGTGCATGCTGACTTGGTAAGCCCTGTTGGGAATGCTGGACTTCTGATCCTGTGAGGCAGAGATGGTCTGGGTGTTGCCGTTGGGAGCCTGGAGGCTGGCGGTGGAGTGGCTGAGGTAGGAGGCAGACCTGTGGTTAGGGGCCAGGCCCGGCTGTGGTGCCTGCTGGGGATACTGCACGCTGGGCCGGTGCAGGTACTGGGCCACAGTGGCTGCCTGGCCCGAACCGTGGTACACCGTCTGGCCCTGCTGCTGCTGCTGTTGCTGCTGCCCGGGCTCTTGGCACTTCTGCTTGTTGGCCTCTTTGACGTCACTGTCATGTGCACTAGAAAAAAGGACCAAAGAGAATAGATGCACTGCCGATTAGAAAAAAGATCTAGTGCTGTAAGGCAAGCATCACGTTGAATGTGGAGCATGAGATGTATAAGCCAACTGTCTGCTTGTACTGTGTCTGAGACCGTATTGTCCTTGTATAATGTGGCTGCATTAAAGTAGGGGTGGGCTATATATAATGAATTTACACGATGTATAGAGTACTGCAGGAATGACTCCTAAAACAGAAATTAGTTAGCCATTTTGCACTTCCGGTTTCCCTCTTTTGAAAGTCAATGGCGTTTTTTTAATGTTTTTTTTTTTTTGGTTTGATGCCTAAAATAAGGTCTGTGGTTAACATAAGCGTAAGAGATTTTAACATTTTGTTCTACCGAGATAAACTACGTCTGTGACGTTTGTGAATTTTGAAGCTCTTAAGAGTCTTAAAAAATGTGGTCGCTAACAAGAAGCTAAATCGGACTACTTAACGTCATGAAGGAGAACACTAGTGCCTTTAACTTCCTGCAATAATCCAAAAAGTCAATGGAACCAGGGCAACGCTTACTTCTGGGTTGGCCTGAAAAAATACGTCATCCCTGCAGCACTCTATTGCGGCTCGTTTTAGGTAGGATGTAGTAAACGACTATGTCGCGAACATCGAGTACAAATGTTAATTGTCACGTCATTTTTTTTGAGCCGCCGGCATGACCCTCGCTTTGACCTTTCGCTTCTTCTGCTGCACTCAATCTCCACCAAGCGATGTGTGTGAGGCGTACGAGCACTGATGTGTGTTTTTGTATCTGAGGGGAAGCAGGGAAAGAGCCTGGAGAGCACGAAAGAAGTAAAGCGAGTTTATACATGTTGAGGTCGGAAAACCTCCCGGTTAACGCAACAGGCAATTTCACATTTATTCAATAAGTCAGTCAGTCAATAATAAATAATTAATGAGAATATATATATTTTTTAACTAGCGCTTGCAAACTGTATTTCAGAGATTTTTATTTACTAGTTTACTGGAATGTTAATGCTGTTAATGACCAAAACATCAAAAAGGCTTGAATTATGCAGGTATCTCAGAGAAAATATAAAAATATATATTGTACACAGCCTAAAAATATTGACATATTATAAATAAGCCATATATTGCCCAACCCCAACTGTGAGTCGTCGATATCTTTAAAAAAAAAATATATATATATATATATATATATATATATATACACACATACACACACACACACATATTATTATTTATTATTATTATTATTTTTTTTTTTAAAAATCAGCCATCATGAGCATGTTCGCGACTAACGCGTCATCTGAGCTCCAGACAGATACACACATGAGTAGTTTCTCGACACATGGGACCAGGTTGTCCCACGTGTAGCCTGTGAGGTGCTGCAGTCGGGGGGGCCATGTCGGGGACAGGTGGAGGATGAGGCGGGAGGTGGCGACACACGCAGCAGACACCAGCGAGGGGGCAAAACACAAAAACACATGATCTAAGGGAAGAAAGAAAAACAGCAAACCATCAGCCAATGCAGCGACGAACTTCAAAATTGGTCAAAGTTATTGCCGGAATCTAACTTTTTGATGTTTGTTACCACATACAATATCATCATATCTAACATCCTGCCAAGCTCCACATAACCCTATCTAAATCATGAGAGAACAAAAACATAGCCAAACTCCTGCTAAAGCTAATTTACCTCAGCAGAGTAGCAGCAAGATGCCATCTCAGCTATTCCTTTCCCGTGGAATTCATGTGATATGTTGTGGTACAAGCTAACTTTAAGTCACACATTTAAATGTATTAAATTGTATTTAAATACATTATATTTATAATATCTTAGGTGTACAGCTGCACTGTCTAGTTGACTTTTGTCGATTGCAACTGGGTGCCGCACTATCGCCCATCAGAATTTCCCGTTGGGGACAATAAAGTATATATATCATCTTACAATAAACAAACAAATAAAAACATAGTTTTCTGGAAATTAACCAAAAAAAACCCTGAAAGAACACATTTTGCTGCATTAGTTCTCCTTGCATTCTGAGAAGAAAATGAAAGGGAAGTCATTTTTTTTTTTTTGAGTAAAATAAGCAGCCATTGGAAGGCATTTCAACAGTTTTATGGTCCGTTACACAGGTTGCCACCGGCCAGCCTAAAAAAACAAAACGTCAATGCTTTCAGTTAACGTCCCAGCTTCTGCCGTTACTGCTCTCTTCCTTTGTAGAGCAGTCTATTACAAGAGTAACTCGGCTGTTTGATTTCATTACAGTGCGTGGGTGGATACGAGTGATAAACGTTACACCTATGTCATTTGTATACAATCTCAAATCTGCATCATTTTTTTATTTTATTTAAATTGAGCTTAACTTTTTCTCCAATTTTGGAGAACTGTTTAAAAAAAGGACCCTGTAAGTCATCTTATCCCACATTGAAAGCCATCTGTCAGACTGATCAGACAGAGTGTGATACGCAACGCATTCTCTCTCTTTATGTTGAAGACACCCCAATCAAACAGAGCTTTTCTTTTTTATTTATTAATTTTTTATAAACCTACCAACACACTACCTAATAGTACAGTTTTAATTAAATAATACAACTTTCCCAAAATCTCAACTACCGCACTAATTTACCTCCAGGCTGTTTTCTATTCAGATCATGCTAACAACTGTTGCTAAACGTCATATAGCTCCATACCTGGAGCTATATGGTACCCCCAGCAACAGCCACCACTCAATTAATCTGATTGGACAATGGGAAAAATGCCAATGAAATTGTGCGCAAAGAGCAGATAAACGCGAGGTGCTGAGCAACGCATAAGTAGTGAAGAAACTCTCCCTTCTCATTAAAAACAATTACAAAAAGCAACGAAAGGCTGCTTTATATCTAAAAAAAAAAAATTTTAAAAACCCCTCCGTTTAATCACGCCCTAAGAGGTCCAAATACGTCATGAAATGCAACTTACCTTGCAAGGAAACCTCAAGGAAGTAATCAGCATACTTGGCCATGTATAGTTTGGTCTTCTCCAGGCAGGTCATAGGCCAGCCATCATGGAGGTCTCCCTCGTGGATGGCAATAGACAGGTAGTATTCTATGAAATGAGCGGCTGTAGGGAGGTACAAGTTCCATTGGAAAGTTTCCAGCAGGAGCAGCTCCATGTGAAGTAATCCCTGCTTGGTCAGCACCAGGTTCATGGAGTTCATGCAGCCCAGGCTGTTCAGGGTCTCCAGCTTGGGCACCCGATCCTCCCTTTCCTCGAATTTACCTGTAATGGGCAAGAGTTGCGAAATCAGCACACCACGCAGAAAGCAGAAACAGACACATGCTGGAGCGGGAGGTCTGCTCACAAACTTACTGGCCAAAAGGAGACATGAGAGCGAGACCATGTGAAGCTGCTGCACTGTGACGTCAAAGCGGTCCATGAAGAGGTCCAGAAGGTAGACGGCCAGGTGTCTGGCTGCAGGACACAGCCTGAAGCGGTTACTGACGATGGCTATGAGGTCTGCAAAGTATCGTCTCAAGTTGAGCTGAGGAGACTGGCCTTTGTAGGAAGGCAACTTGAGCTCCTGTTAGACGACATGTTAGACTTTATGGTCACTAAATTTCATTTTGGTTTTACACAAAACATACACTAGAACTAGACTGATAAATTGGTCTGGGCAGATACTAGATCGGCAACGATTAGTCAACTGATCGATTAGTCGATTGACGCAATTTTTTATTTATTTATTTTTTTAAATCAGCAACTATTTCAATAATTGATTAATCATTAAAGTAATTTTTTGGGCAAATATGGCAGAAAATGCCACTCAAATATGGAGATTTCCTGCTTTTCTCTGGGGTTTTAAAAAAATCATATGTGAGAGAATATCTTTGGCTTTTGGACTGACAAACCAAAGACACTATAAAGAAATCACTTTGGACTTATGATAAACTGGGATGGTTATTTTTCACCATTTTATGAAATTTTATAGAACAAACAGTTAAATCAAGAAAAATTATTGGCAGATGAATTGCTAATAAAAAAAAACGTTTGTTGCAGCCCTAGATGAATCACCAAACTATGCTTGACGTAATTCGGAAACATTTGTAAAATGTATAACAACATTAACATTTAGAATTTACAATAATACTAATAATTATAATAATGAAGGTATATAAAAACATTTTTAAAAAGTGTTTTTTTTTTTCTCCATAACTATACTGATAAATCTGATTTTCTTTATCGGCTTAATTGGTATCTGCCTTAAAAAAAAAAAAAAAAAGGGCAAAGACAAAAGATATCCAATACAATAAGAAAACAGATTCATGAGATTCAAGATGTTATGCACAAAATGTAACCATGACACAAGATTTATTTATTTATTTTTTTTACTTTAAAAAAACACGTATAAATCAAGTTATCCATTGTTGCTCCAATCTGTGCATTCTGGCAGCCATCACCAAAGTTATTGTCCCACTCACTTTGTATCGTAGCGCCTGGTATATATCTGCAGCGAGTTGTCCTTTCCACCATTGGTCCTCTAGCTCCATTTAACACAGTGCTTCGGAAACCTCTGAAAGGGCAAAACATGTGAAACAATGTCAACCAACCAATACGCGCTGAAGATGATCTGCACATGGAAAAACGAAGTATCTGAACTCGCTCAAGTGTCATGCAACAGCCGAATAACTGTTCACGTTAACGGGTCAGAAATGGGCACCGTGATCGATCAATCGCCTGTCGTTGGTTGCATTTTTCTACACTAAGAATGGAAGACTGTTCAAAAGTGGGGACTCACCCAATAAGCACATGAAGTGAATATTACGGGCAGTTCACTGAAGTAAACTTCAATTCAAACTAGCCGGACATGCTTGCTCACACTCATTGTTGTAGTTGGTGAGGCTGCTCGGCTCTGCACGAGTTCAGCAAACGCCACTGCGGCGTTCATGTGTTATCGGAGACACAAACTTCAAGTTGAGAGCGCATGAACAACCAACAGAAACGAAGCCGAGAGAGTCTAAAAGTGGCGTTTCGCGGGTGGAAAACACAAAACTGGGGGTAAAACAGCCTTTTGAACCAACATTTTTGTCACAAGGCTATATTAGTGTCGCAACGTCTTATGGTTTGATCTTGTCTGTACCACTTTACAAAATACGTAATACACGCTTCATTCCTTCTTGAAAGTACCTTCTAAATTTGAGTAGAAGGTCATTTTTAACCAGGAATATTTATAACCGATTTATAACCGAGGGAACTTTTAGGGTGAATAAAACGTTTCCGATTAGCACTTGAAAGCGTCACTCCATTGCTAGGACTTGTGCCCACAGGACGCAGCCAATTACAGGTAAGTATAGTAAATGTGAACATCCAATCAGTGGCCTGATGCAGCCATAAAAGGGAATTATACGATTATAATTCGTAAGGATCCAGTTTTCCAGAGCAAGCAATACATGCCCATGACTCTCTCTCTCTCTCTCTCTCTCTCTCTCTCTCTCTCTCTCTCTCTCTATATATATATATATATCAAAATATATTTATATATATATATATATACATATATATATATATATATCAAAATATATTTATATATATATATATATATATATATATATATATATATCAAATATATATTTATATATATACATATATCAGCAGATAAAACGGTATGTTGCTGGGATGATGGGGGTCTAATAGCGTATCTTCAGAAATAAATTCAAATAAGGTTTCATGTGTTAAGCCAGTAGTTTCCAAACATTTTTTTAAAAGCCCCCTAGGGGTCTCGGCCCCAATTTTGGGAAACACAGTGTTAGGCTTTAGATATCCTACTTGTTTTGAACTGATATTTTACTGCAGGACATAACATTGTGAGAAAACCCATCTGTCACTATCCCTGTTTGCCTTGCTCTCTTGCATTAGCCCCGAGGCACCCTGAGCATCCCCCAGCTCAGCTCATCATGATGCTGGTGGGACTGTATCAGTCTCGTCCCTCTCCCTCATGAAGTACAAAGCGACAAAACAGTTTGGAAGAAACTGAAATCCGCAGTAAGCACATCCATCAGTGTTTCGTCGTAAATGTATGGAATATGGTGCAAATCTGGAAAAAAAAAGGCAACAAAAATGCTTGTGTGCATGAGTGTTTGCATGTGTACGCTCTACTGGGTACACTCTACTGTGGGAGCAATGTTGACATCTAGCTATGTACAAGAAGTGAAATCACCTATTTTGGCATATTTACTATAACCAGTCTGACCATGCATGTTAAGTTTAATTCATTGAGTCAGTTTTGTAATACAAATTCAAAGTGGGTCAGTTTACCCCAGCAGCACACCACAGTTCAATTTGACCCAAATAGGTTAAAGCGACATTTACAGTTACAGTGGCTTCCCTGTCTTTCAAGTGCAAATGAACTAATCTAATGCACTGTCCCAGGTTACCCGAACACCTCAGTTGGCGCAGAGGAGAAACTGATTGTGTAATTAAAGACCTCAGCTGATACGTCACTTTTAGCCATGTGCAGTCGTGCAGCACAGGAGATTTTAGATGGAGCTATAGAGGTCTGGATGTCTACTGTGTTGAGCCGTCAGGAACCGGAGAAAATTACATTTTTTAAATGATTGTAGAAGGTAAAACTAGTGAGGCGACTCTAACTGTGTCATATCCAGTCAATTATTGTCAGGAAACTTATCTTGTAACAGTGGCTCAGTCACAAAGCTCCTTTACAGAGCTGGCATAAATAATGAATTCAATATGTGACTATGTATTATCTGCTAATTCACCCGCTTTGAATGTTATCAGCTGATTAAATGGGCGTTATCCATGGCCGTCGGCCTCATAAAAGTGAGTCCGAAGGGGCCTGCTGCACCACCTAGCCTAGTAGGTTTTATTATCTATTCACATGGTTGATCACCGAAAGAAGGAATACATGAATATTGATCAAAACCTCTAGCGATCATAGTAATTATGTCAGGAGCAAAGGCAGAAGTCAGACGTAGTACAAAGTGCGAGAAACTACACAAAGGGTGGGGGTGGGTGCTGATGATTGATGGATGGGCCACAAAACACAGGACTTTCACAGAGGAGACCTGCGCTCGCGTCCCAGTGTGAAACCATCCACGTTGTGGATTTTGTTTCACTTCACAAACGTAGTTTGGTTAACCCTAATCTCTGTGAACAGATTCCGCATTCATATTTCTGTTTGTAGTCCGAGTAGTATTGACCAATCGTGTTTGAGCAGCTTTGGTTGCATGCAGGTATACAGTCCATGCGAAGCTGCTTTAGCTCGATGATTTCGCTTTTTATTAGTCTGACACGTTAGAATAGTAGCGATCACCATTGATAACCCCCATTTAATCAGATGACAACATTTGAAATGGGTGTCTAATTACATTTAATCGCAATCAGCTTTATTTGCCAGGTATGAGTATGCTACAAGGAATTTGACTCTGTTTTAATCTCTTTTTTTTTTTTTTTACTTCTTTGTATGTTCTGTAGGGAGCACTAGTGCAAAGACACCATAGTGGTTCCATGGGGGGTCTTAAGAGGATTGGTAATGCTAGCTGCTCTGTGGTAGAAGCTGCCGAGGTGTGGCGGGGTAGTCTTTTTCTTAATGGGCTGGAAATGTCTCCAAGAGGAAAAACACGGTGTCTTGCCTGGAGGGAGCTGGTGCCATCCTTTCTTCCCCCTGGTGTCATGCAGTGCCTTGGTGGAGGGCAGCTGACAGCCATTGACTTGCACAGGAATGTGAACAAGCCACCGCTGTGTTTTTTTTTGCATCTTAGTTTTGGGAGGGGTCTGTTCCAAGTTGTTGGCAGCACAAAGGTCACTGCCGACATAGACCCATTCACACAACGTCACACAGGAAGGATAGAGTTCATATGCATCATCATTTCTGACAAAGAAAGTCAAGACGTTATGCTCGCTACCTCAGGGCAAAGAAGCCGTAAAGTAGAAATAGTAAGTCGGTTCAACACATCAGTGAGTACAAGATGAGACATTTTTAAATCCATGAAGTAAGATCTTAAAATTACTTGTTACATGACTCTAAAAACACAGTTAAGTGAATATATACATATATATATATATATATATATATATATATATATATATATAGCAAATTCATGTTAAAGAGTCTCATTAAAGATCAGATCGCTGAAATGTCACTAGTGTAAATTGATCAAAAGCATTTCATCTCGATGTAATAAACACAACTCACATTTACTGAACTGGAATAACAACAAGGCACATACCTGCTTGAACATAAGCAAACTGACCCCCAACTTTTTGGGGGGATTTATATATATATATATATATATATATATATATATATATATATATTATAAACATTTTCCATTTAAAAATGATTCAGTTTTGTATTTGTTCATAGTGTTAATGCTCCCAAAAACCAGTCTTTTTGGATGTCTCTGCTCACTTATTGTCATACATTTAGTATTGAAGTTTGATTACGTGATACAGCGTTTTATTTTTAGACAACAAACCAGAATAATGGTTGAATTTGTATTCTATTGTTTCTGTATGCTGCACTTTTTGGTTTGTCTTATTTGAAGCTATTGTACTTGCAAGATTCTCGCTGTTTAGAGTCGTATCCTCATGATTGTTTGCACTTTTTGTGAGTCGCTTTGGACGAAAGCGTCTGCTAAATGAACTGTAATGTAATAAGAACATATTGTCTACAGATTATATAAATTGAACAAAATTTAGGTATTTTTTTGTGTGCCTGTAACCGCCAAAGTAATTGAGTGCCATGTGTTCTGGCTGATACAAGTGTGTTTTTATTTTTTTAATTTTTAATTGCATGGTATTGAAGCACGTTTTAACATCTCTTGGAATTTCATACCGCACACACAGCCTTTTTATTTCATTTATTTTATTACAAGAACACACTGTATAACAATGACACGTACGAATATTTAAGTCCAATTGTTTTTCCATCCCGCACGGGGATTGTGGGTACACTTTTAACTTGAGACATTCATTTGACGGATGTAGCTACCAGTTGATGGTGCTTTGGGTTACTTTACACCATTTCGGGGTTGTTTTAACCTTCTGCAGACAGAAGTGAAATGTCCCCATATGAATGAATTACTCCATGAATGCACTGCGAGCAGTGTTGAAACAGCTCGGGGATTGTGTTGAGCTGTAGGCCCCGGGACAGCAGCACGGGCTCTGTGTCGGAGGCACCAGGCTAAAGGCTAAAGCAGCTCAGAGGCTGTAATCCCCGTATGAAACCATCATGGCTGCCACTCGCTGAGCTGTCAAGCTCTCCACAAAAGAAAAAGGTAAAAAAAAAAAAAAAAAAAACCACACACAAGACTACAGCTTCACGTTGTATCTACAACACTCGGTAGGTTTATCTGCAGGGACAACTTCATGCAAGGTTAACGACAAAAACAAACTAGTCTTGCGTAACTTTGTTGCCTCGCTTTTTTGTATTCTTCCAAGTTATTTCGTCTTTGTAAGCTCTCGCCGCGTCACGTTACTTTAAAAACGCTCGAACGCTATTTCGGAAAACGTTATAACCGTTCGCTCGGACGGTTAATAACGACGTGTGTGTTCGTGTAGACGGTTCTAATGGTATTACAGTGGGGTAGTTTTACGGTAACTTCGCAATTCCCAAGGCGGTCGTTGCTCGCTACGAAGGCAGTCTCATCACTTTGTTGTGGTCAAGTCAAACTGCACAACAATGGCCGCACGATTCACCGATTAATCTGCTCCTAAGAAGTGCCACATCGAGTTTTCCCTGCCCTGTTTTTTTTAAATTGTTTGTATTGGTTGTTGTTGTTTTTAATATCGCCTCCCACCATAGCGCGCATTTAGCTATTCACAGTTCACAAATGATTGTGTGGGCAGGTGAGTTAAAGTGCAGTTTCCTGCACCTGGGGGCTGATAATAATCTGAATTCTTTTTGTTTTATACCTGATCTGAGTGTGATGAATGCGGCCTAATGCCCATGCATCGGCATGTTGAACCATAGCCAGCAACAGGTGGACTTAACATTAATAACATGCAGAGTCGTGTTGTATATGCAGCTTCTTTTTTTTAAATTATTCTTCATGGGTTTACTGTGAAAAGATGGAAGTGCAGTCTCAACCAGATGGGAAATAGTAAACTATTTTTGAGGATAATTATCATATTGGAGTCATAACCTAATCCTATAATGTCTTATCTATTTATTATTTTTTTTTTACTGTTTTCTTTTTCTTCTTCTACCTAACTGCCCTGGGACTCCGGGCGGTAAAAAAAGAAGAAGCAATTTGCCCGGTACACCTCTACTTGTTTTATATGACATTAATGTTCTTTGTGCACTGTCCCTGTTCAAATGAAGAAACATAACGTAACATAGGCGCAAAAACAAATCGGCATATTTTACAACTCTTTGACACGCCTACAAATCAACCCATATATATATGTATGTGTATGTGTATATATATATATATATATATATATATATATATATATATAT
>CALSBV010010813.1:18617801-18661569 GCA_943590825.1 Bovichtus diacanthus
CGTTTGATTTAGCGGTATCAGACTGTTTTTTTTACGTGTTACAACTGAACAAGGTTGGGAGTTATTATGAATACGCTCATTAACGTTTGAACAATGTTGAGAGTTTTTGTGAACACGTTTAATAAAGTTTGACTTATCTGACTGGTTTGTTTCGCTTAATGCGCCTTATAGTCCGGTGCGCTTTATATATGAAAAAAGATCGAAAATAGACTATTCATTGACAGTGCGCCTTATAATCCAGTGCGCCCTATAGTGCGGAAAATACGGTATACATGTTTGGGGTTCCCAGCACATCCCTAATTATAAGAAGAGGGTAAAATATTAATTAACAAAAATTTATATCGTGTGAAAAAATGCCTCGTACTGTGAGCCCAACACATGATTCACCATGGGGATGAAGAGCTATATCAAATCTAATCAAAATAATGCAAACTTGTTAGCGTCTATGCTCTTCCATTCGTCTTCTATGCTCTCTGCTAAACATGACGGTAGGTATAAAACCTGGTGGAAACAACATGAGAACAAGGTATAACTTAACCCTACACAGCATGCTTAAATTCTTAATATGGAGTCACATACGGGAACACCACAGGTGCCTATCAATGTTTAAACCATCTAATTTAGGGATTCAATGCAAACTCAAGCTGCAACCTACGGACTCCACTGGTTGCAAAAAGAAGTCAGATTGTATAGAAATCTATGAGACTTCTTACTTGATTTCAAGTCTTCTTCAATACAGTCTGATGTTCATCTTATAAATGATGGTCCCATTTAGTGTAAAATAGATGATAAGGCAGGGTATGCTTTAGGGGGCGGGGCCACTTTTTGATTGACAGGTCGCTACCACGGTGTTGTCCGTGTTTTCATCATAGAACTTGAACCCTTTCACAGTGCGTTTTGAGTTCTTAGACGTTAGTTGTAACATTAGTTTGGTCGACTGAAAATTACGTCACGGAGACTAAGCTAACCACAGTCCTGGACTACAGTTTTGGTCCACTCTCTTCGCTCTCATCAACCTTATTTTCAGAAAAAAACCCACTGTGTGCTATTTGTCCAGAAGTTAGCAACAAACTAGTGAAAAAAATGGAGCGTTTAGAAGCTAAAGATCCAGATATTTCCCTCTTGTTGTTGGGGAGCAAAACATAGCTAAAAGGAGAGTGAGGGGGCTAAAAACACTACTCCAAATGAATGTTGCTCTGTGTCTGCTTGGTGTGTAAACTAGCAACTGTTTGCTACCACTTCCTATTAATTGTGTCAATGTGCTGCCCCCAAGTGGCCAAAAAAAATCTAATTATAATTAAACTCCTGCGAGGAAATAAGAGAATTTCCCAAAGATCTTGATACTAGTGAAGTGTCATAATTGCATTACGCGTATGAACATACACACCCAATTATAGTGATCTTACCTGCAGAAATTTTTTTTGATTTTAATACCTTACACACAGACACACACTCTCTGCAGAAGGTCCGTCAACTTGTCATATTGTCTTAGCAGCTGCATGGAGTCAGTGCTGCGGGCTCAAAAACCCACTCTGCATACGCGTTCATCTAATTAATGAAGAGTTAAGGCTGGTAGGGGGACGTTGATATAGCGCGCCGATTTACCCCCCGCCATCAGATATCACGGACACGCCTGCGAGTCGTGTTCGCACAGCAGCCCGCCTCGCTGCATGCTCAAAAAGATACCATAAAAAGGAGGTCAGAGAACCCACTGAGAAGAGTTCTAACACGATTAACAGCTAGGAGATGGATATTATCTGTCCTATTGTAATGAAGAAGTAGTGGACACAATTGTGATTTTTTTTTTTCATTTTATTTCAAGGTTTACCTCATGAGGAATAGAAGTTAAAGGAAGGAATTCTAGTATGAAATGAGACGTTGTCACACATCTTACACTTAAACCGAGCAAGTGCTGAACAAGCACCGCTTGACCCATTTCTGATCCTTTCTGCTTTTTGTTTGTTAGCGCTTTAAGTTGAGAATGTTAACTCCACCGGGGGAATGGAGGGAATCAATTTGATGCATTTAAGGTTCAGCGCTCCCATATACCCCCTCTGCCCGTCTCCTCATCCGTGGCGTTTGCTACTACTATCAATACATAGGAGGCCTTTTTCTGAAGGGAAACAAATTCAGGACGTTCAACCATTTCACTCTGCTCCTCTTTTTTTTATCTCTTTCTTTCCCTCCCTGTGTTTGTCTGGAAAACTGTGTGCTTGCATATGTCAAACGAGTTGTGTGTGTGTGTGTGTGTGTGTGTGTGTGTGTGTGTGTGTGTGTGTTGCCATCAGAGACCAGGCATTCGATGCTGCCTGTCAATCAGCCAAGACACAAATGTCAATATTTTGGCAACGTGCGTCAGGCTCATGGTGAAATAATGACAGCAGAGGGCTCATTGCTAAAGAGAGAGGGTGTAGGCTTGACTTGACTTGTGTGTGTAGACAGTGTGGATTTCCTAGTCACAGCTAGAGACAACAAGAGTGAGAGTGAGCACAGTATGAGGGTGTGTATGTGTGTGTGTGTGTGTCTGTGTGGGGGGGGGGTGCAAAAACAAAAGGGCAGAAGGAAGTAGTGCGGGAGTAAAAGAGTGTGAGGCAGAGATGGAGAGGGATAAAGAGGGAGCGGGGATGAATAAATCAATAGCGCATGGCTGTGGAAGGAAGGGCCGCTTGCTGCCAGCGTGTGATTGACACCTCACTGGGATGCATGATGCACATCCTCTCTTCCTGATCCTGGAACCTCTCCGCACCACCTACTTCCTCCCCCTTCGCCAGCACTCCCTGCTGGTCCGCGGATGCTCCCCTCCTCCCCTCCATCCTGAAATCATTGCAGGTGGTTTCCATCTTTTGAATCCATCTGCACACACACTGTTTGCCTAACTCCACCGTATCACCGTCAAAGGAATTGGTTTGGTGGGTTAAATAAATAGCTTTTTGGTGGTGGAAGAAATTGGTCAATACTATGTGTTTATTCGTAGCCCTGCCACCACCAAAAGCAATGGTTTACATTTTGAATGTTGCTTGTTCATACAAAACACACACACACACACACACACACACACAGATCCAAATGTTGTAACTGTGCTAAGGAGTGCAGCTCTCACATATCGGGGCGTTAAGTGTGAAGTTTGAGCAAGGTGGTGATTAGCTTAGCTTGTCATAAAGAGTGACAGCAGGGGGAAATGAGCGAGTCTGGCTCGGCCCAAAGTTTTTAAAAAAAATATTTCTCTTCTGAAGTATAAACACTGCATCTCGTTCTGTACACAAACGGAAAAGTTAAAAAAAAAATCAACTTGCGGTTTTAACGAGGAGTTGCGCGCTGCAACTGTTTCTTCGCGAACAGTGGCCGGGTGCAGAGACCTTGTCAGGTAAAATACGATGTGTGAATTAGCGAGAGCGTTAGCGGTGAGCTAATCCCCTCCTGGCCCCAGCTCCGCAGCTATTGCACAGACATGAGAGTGGTGTTCATCTTGTCACCTAGTTCTCGCCAAAAAAAAAAAAAGCACTTGTAAAAAGCAAGTGTAAAAAGGTTGCAATCGTTTCCCTTTTCGAAGTTACTTCAGTCACCACAGAGGCAAAAGTCCTGACATCACTTCCTGTCCGGCAGCTGTTTCACTAGCTTTTCTAACTGAAATCTTCCATTGAGTATCTCTCACTGATCTCTCACCTGGGTTTACCCACTATGTTGCACAAATAAGTATCTGGAGTATAATGTCATAGAACAATAGCCGTAATGTGTGTTCAGCCCTCTGTTCCGCTCTAACTACAGCCATGGACACGCAACCATGGATGCATTACAACAAGTGGATACCGGATTCAAAGATGTCACCCAAAACGGCTCACCGAGCAGCACACTGCCGCTGACCTCCGGCCACATGTTTCCACTGCACCCGCTGACTTTACATTGGGATGGCATCACGCTTTTATAATGGGGATTATATTTTCGCTGCAATAACGCTAGTAGCCATCGGGACAAACTGCCAGTGATATATCCTTCCCTCTGAATACATCCGTCCTTAATACCCGCTGACCCACCTCATTCTGTGCCTTAGTCGTTTTAACCTGTGGTGGACTAAGGCTTATGGAGATGATGCTTGTTTAGGTCAACTAAAAACATGAAATAAACATTACATTGTTTTTTTGTTTTTTTTTTAAAACAAATTACCATCCCTTTCTAAACAAATGAGATAAACTTCTCCAAAAAAGTTCATGTAATTTGCATTATTTCAAAAGTCAATGTTATTTTGAATGAGGTTACTTTACTTCTGAACCTGTATTTTTGTGAAAATGCTGCTTTGTTAGTACTGGGAATATGAATATTACGTGCATTGTAATGTAAAGAAAACACCTTTTCACACATGCGTTTCTAAAAGCAATGCTGAACACTAGTCGAGAGAGCTTCATTTAATTGAGCGGAGAGATTCCAATTTGAGTGACTGACCTGTTGTTGCTCCTGATGAATACATCTCTCACCATCGAAGAAATAATTAACCTTCCTACGAATGGTTGTCCCTGGCAGTTTAAGGTCCACTGTTGTGTGAGTTATGCAGATTCTGTACGTATTCACTCTGCAGTCCGCATTAGACATAAAGGGGCTCAGGGTATCGCCAAAAGTGCCCCGTTTCAAATTCTACAGGCAGGGATCTTCATTTAAAATCATGTTATTCACAGCTCTGTCTGTTGGTGTGCACGTTATGTTTTTTTTTTGTGCAAAGCTTTTGAAGTTACATAGATATCAAAAAGTTGAGAAAAGTGATTTTGAGTGAGGTGCAAATGTTGGATTGGCAAAGGGCTGTCTTTTTTTGTAAAACATATAAAGATAGCCAAATAAGTAATAAAGGAAACCTCAAGACGTCACTTGAAGACAAACTCATATGGTTGTGGTTGCTAGGTGACAGGGGCACTGGCGAGCCCTGACACACATCAGTGCATGCACCAAAACAATACCGCTTATTTGACTACAGAGCAGTTTGTTTGAGCCAAATGAGCAGCTGACATCTAATTTGCTAATGAGTGAGAATTAACTTTTCAAGCACATGCTATTGACATTCACGGAGGAGAAGCGGCAATCGATATCTGGCCGCGTTCCAACTCTGTGACACACACGACTCGACAAGAAGGGCACCAACCAACAGATGTCATGTCAGTTTATCTGGAAATTCAAGTTCTCCTGCGGTGTTTCATCGGAAGTTCGAAAAAAAAATACTCCCCTATTCACAATAGCTGAGAACCATCAAAACTGGAAAAACAATGAGTCAATTTCAAAAGAATACTTTCTTTCCAGTAATCATTTGTCCGTCTCCCAAAAATCACTAATTCCCCACGACAAGCACATGCTGTATACTAACCAACATAAAGACATATGCACATAAACGCATATACCCGGATACATGAATACAAACATAAAGACACGTACACACAGTATCTCAGACCCCTCAAAAGCTTTTTCATTAGACATGCATTCAGTGGGATTGCATCATTACTGTGCAAGACAGATCAAGGGTAGCTTTACTATTGTGGATCAATAGCTTGCTCCTCATTAGCACTGCAATACAGTAGATCATATCCTGTGTCTATTGGATTGCTGTTGCTTTAATCTAAACAGAGAATTGGTTTACAGTAAAAATAAAAATGTAAAAAAAAGGGCGAGGCAACGTATTCTTTCTATTTCTATCTGATTTAAATATCTTTAAATAATTGCATTTTCTCTGCCTCAGTGGAGTGTTTTACCTTTCGCAGGACCACATCAAGAACAACCTTTCTCTCCAATCAGAAAGTCTCCTTTGATGTGGCTTTATGTGGCTTTATGTGGGGATAATGAGTTAATCATGGGGATGGGGAAATTGAGTGGGATCACTAATTATGAAGTTAATGCTGTGGAAAGAAACAGGGGATCGGAACATGAACAGCAGCTCTCCCAGGTGTGACGTGTGCGGGTGTGCGCATCTGTACGCGCCTATCCGGGTCGATGGCACATGCGTGCACGCACGTGTGAGTGAATTGCGGCACACGTGTGAGCATCTATTATGTACATTTACCATCACTGGGAGGTAAAAAAAAAAGTCATTATGTCATAACAGATGCCTCACGGGCCCTCGGTAAGCTGTGCTTAATAGGTCTAGAAAACTCATCAACGGGTCCCCAGACTCCCACACAAACACACACATCGGGTTGCCAGTCACTTCTCAGTGATATTGCACATCTCAGACCTGAGGTTTCATATCCTGTGCCAAATATGGCATCGAGATGGTGCCTCTGAGAGGAATCGCGAAAATATTGAAATGGAAATGAATGAAATGCAAAGAGTGCGTCAAAGTTGATATGTTTTTATATTCTCTGTTTTCTTCTTTTAGCAAGATTGTGAATGTTCCTCTGGGTCACAGCAGTGCTACGTACAGATGAAATGAATGGTATGAACATTTTATATCAGACCAAAATAATCACGGTCATCAATATGTTCGCGGCATTGTAAAACACACACACACACACTAATATCTTCTGTGTTGCATTTGAGTTATTGCAATGAGCCCTACAATTGACATAAACACAGAGGAGTCTTGTATAGGAGTCAACCCAGGTTGCAGAATAGCTTGACTACCTTAAAGATCAGTCCACCTTAAGGCTAAGTGGCTCACCCCCTTTCGCTTTGATCAGCAGGTGGCAAGCAAGACACGGGAGGTATTGTAGCCTTGAGGTGTTGTAGCATTTATTCACCGACAATTAGACTTAAGTCTACACACTGCACTGCTCCGTTCACAGTTATAACGTCACCGTCTCACACACACACACACACACACACACACACACACACACACACACACTCTCGACAGCACACTTGCCAACATTACATACACAACATATACTATGGCTTACAATACACTGGCAGAAACCCCGGCGGTAATCAAACAGTAGTTACAATTTGAAATGGTTAAATATTTTACTATGCTTTATTGTGAAAGCACTAACCTTTACGTCCCTTCTGCTATTAAACATTAAGTAATTACTGTTTTAATAATGCATTAATCTGCCGATTATTTTATGATTGATTGTTTAGTCTATAAAATGTCAGACTATAGTGAAAAATGTGCATCATAATTTCCCAGAGCCCAAAGCCCATCTCTTTGAATTTCCCGTTTCTTTTTTTTTTTTTTTTTTTTTACAACTAACATTTCAAAACCTAAAGGTATCCCACTTACAGTGAAGGCAGCAAAGCCTCACGTTCACAGCAGTTTAGGATTGTTGCTTGTTAAATGCCCTTGATGATTAATAGATTAGCAAAAAAAATTAATTTGTTTAATTTATGTGAATCAACTCATTTATTCAGCACCACTCACAAGACGAATGTGCACAGAGGTTTATTGTTTGTTTGGTTAATACAGCGAATGCATGTAGACGCTGCTTGGTCCTGTTTTCTGGCTGGTTCCTCACTCTGCACCTGCAGCTGCGTTTCCATTATCTCAAAGCAACTTCCTTTCCCTTTTCTTTCAGGCTCCTCAACATCTGAGCGAATCAGCCGGTTAACCACTTCCCCATGTTGTGTGGGAACCTGAATTTCTGAGGCCCACGCCACCCCTCCCTGCCACACTGCCCACCAGATGGCAGTGGGACAGATCCATCATTGCCTGCGAGGAGAGTCGCGTCCGTCGCCCATCTTGGCGTAACGCACTGCGCCTCGGGGCATGTCCGTGCCAGCCCCAGTGCCAAGGATCGTGGGCAAGTCAGCTGTTGCACCTCCAACGCGCCGCAGCTGCAGATGCTGCTCATTTGCAGGTTAATGTATTTTTGGGGGGGAGTTGTGTCAGAGTGCTGGTGAGTGAAGCAAGCCAGCCATCCAATTAGAGCAGAACAGATTAGGAGGCTTTTTACATTGGAAAGTCAGAGTGACAGCCTCTGGTGGGCAAACATGTAAAAGTGCAGTTTGTGTCCAGACTGATAGATAACAGTTTACTCACTGTGAATATCTTGTTATGGTTTTCTAGGGTTGTCTGTCTCTGGCAGGCGTATTGAGAAACGTTGGCCCCGGGAGTGGGTGGAAAACCTTCTGTGGGCAAGGTGTCCTGTGTACAAAAATGATCAGAGACTTATGAACCCACACACAGACCATGCATTGTCTCAATTTCTGAGCTCTTGCTAAATTGTTGACAGGCTAAACGTGTAAATATGTGTAAGGCTATTCCTGACTGGCACAGAGCCAAGGGTTCAAATTGAATTACATCAAAATGTAGCCATTAAACTTGGAGAAGTTATTTTTATGACTGTGTGTCTCCAGGGCAACAGGCTAATGACACTCATCTCACAGTCTGGTGGCATCCAAATCCATTACACTACCTAACCCGTGGCATTACAAATCTGCTTGCCATCATCCAATTTGCCTCCTGTAAATTGCCTTTTCATTCTATGAAGAAATGGTTCCCCATTTGTAATACATGTGTCAAAAGGATTACCAATGTAATATTAATATTCTTGCAGACAATTAGACATCACAAAAGGGAACATTGTGTCCATAAAATTA
Source organism: Bovichtus diacanthus (assembly GCA_943590825.1). Taxonomy (NCBI): domain Eukaryota; kingdom Metazoa; phylum Chordata; class Actinopteri; order Perciformes; family Bovichtidae; genus Bovichtus; species Bovichtus diacanthus. Next base: position 18,626,310 of record CALSBV010010813.1, read on the forward strand.
CCCATGGATTGGCTGGGAGAATGATACAGAGAGGGGAGGAAGAGGAGAAAGAGGAAGATGGAGAGATTGTCACCACACAGTGTTGACTGGGGCCGTTGCTGCAGAAGGAACAGGGGTGTCTCAAGAAGATAATGAAAAGAGCTAGTACCTCGTACTGCTGGGCTGAATCAATCAGTAAGGGATTCAAAAAAATGTTCATCGTTTATTCTCCGCCAAGAGCCTTTCCTGTTCTCCAAAAAGAAAAAGAAAAAAAGACGAAGAATATCTTTGAATATATTTCACGGAATAATTTTCCTGCCAATCAAAAGTAAAACTGTCTTAGAAACTCCTTTATTGTGCTCCTTCTAAATACAACAGGGGGGGGGGGGGGTCCACCTCTGCTGCAGTTTGTTTAATCCAATATGGGATTGTGGATCCATGGAGACGAACGTCTGTGCATCAGCATGCAGATGTTGGATGTCCCCATTTGGCCTCAGTTTTCAATAAAGGCCTGTAACTCTGTGGAAGCTAAAGCTCTTAGACTGTTCTCAGAGGCAGCGTATTCCCATCTGGCCTACACTCCAGTGTCATCTCCACCTTTACTGAATGGCTTAGATGTAACTATACTAATGTGTGCAGTCTATACACTGCAGCTTCATTTCTCCACGCACCATCATTTCTCCACGCACCATCTGCTGAGATGAACAGGTACATTAAGCATTGCAGGACCTCGCCCACTCCTGCGCCCTCCTCCCAACCGTAGAGACACTCCAGGCCAGTTCTCGCCTCCATGTTAATGCCTGTCATGCAGGCGGAGAAGTGCAGTCAGGTGGGTTAATGAAATCATCTCAGGTCGCAGAGCAGGGCAAAGGTCACTAAGGTTCCACCTCCTTAGGGAGGTCCACCTACACACTAACCCACAAACAGCCTCCTCAGACGCCCAGCTCACCTGTCTTTGATGCAACGTGTAATGCCTAGCCACATGCACAGGGGGCAGCATTTCAACTCTCCTACTAGCTCCATATGATCTCAATTTACAGTCGTTGGTTATATATTTTTTTAAAAAGCTAACTCATAACTAACAGCAGGAAAAAAAAAAAGGTGCAAAATTCGACTAAACTGCTGAGACTCTGAGAGCCGGTCAAAATAACAGTACCATCTTACAATCTTCATGTGAGGTGTAGGCCTATAGTGTACATCAGCCATCTTTGAGTTTACTGTGTCACCAACCGTGGGCTGTACGGTCAGGCGACCACCCAGCCGGGATGAGAGCGTGCAGCGGCTCCGGGAGACAGACCCCAGTCAGCTGCCGCAGCCACTCGCATTCAGCCGGCACAAACCCCAGTGCTGGGACTCACAGCAGGCTTGTGGAGTGCTGGGTCCAACCTACACAAAGGCAGCAACAGAAAGTTTGCTGACCCGGCGGAGAATTTGGGATAAGACCTGGGCTTTGAGATGGCTAAATTCAAACTACCTGCAAACTGGAGGTCCATCTCCCAGAGATGCCGCCCGCTTTCCTCCCAGCGAAAGTAGCCTCAAGGCGGTAGGGGGGACAAAGATCAAGCAGATCCAATTTAATCCAATACACAAACTATGAAAACGTACACGGACCCTGTATTGACAAGCCTTCAAGGCAGCTCTCTCTCGAGGCACAAGGTATTACAAGACAGGACCGGCCGGAGCTAGCTGCTTATCATGCTCATTTCAGTAGATATCTCTGCAACACAATACATACACGTCTTTGACATAACGTCAGAATGTTGATAATGTTTGTTTTGTATGTTTTAAACCAAAATTCGGGCCATATCTTTCACATTGCCCCTTTAACAGAGGAGTGAAGGCAGACACATCCTTGGCAATCATTCAATCACTTTCATTCCTTTTCAAGCAGCGTATTCTTACATCTTACTACCTTTCCACTTAAACAGGCTAAACAACCTCTCTGCAAGCCAGTAGGTAATGGAAAATATTACATTTCAATGGGTTTAGTACTTAAAATTCCTTCCTGACTTGCCGGTGTGGAATATTTATGATAGTAAAACACATTGCACTTCCAGACTATCGAGATGAGCCGCAGGCAAATGTACCCAAGAAGTGGCCTGTTTGGGGAATATTTTATCTCTACATGGTAGCTCCTTAAATGGATTTATGACTCATAAAAACAATCTACTGGAAGCGTTGCGCACATAAATGCCACTGCGCGTTACCTCGTTGGCTTCATAGAGGAAGTGCATCACAAAACAAGAGGAGAAGTGGGCTTGTGGTTACCTGGGGAGATGGGTCAATAAATGTCAGCATGGCATCATTAGCCTTGTCACTTAATGATGGAGCCAAGTGCACGTGGTCATGTGGAAACAATGGCAGACAACAAAAAAAGAGCATTTTTTTGGGGGATGTTTCATGTGAAGGCACAAACACGGCGAATGCCATGATGGCTGTCACAGGCATTTAGAGGAAAAACTAGATGGGGCTTGTCAAACGGGACTTCAGGAGTGTTTTTCCCTCTCCACTGTGGGAGCAACAGGAGACAACATATTTCTTTATTTTTGATCCATATGCTGCCAAGCCCTCATAGTGCCATCCACAAGTGGAAATATGTGTGACGTCCAGATGGTGGGATTATTTGACTCTCCTACGCGATACGGGGGATGTTTCTGTGGCTCTCAGAGAGGTGAAGTGTGGTAATATGAGCAAAGGCAGACGGAAATTAGATGTGCCCTCTTTTTAAGAGCTCCCTGTCAAGGAAGTGGCATTATTTATTTGCTGGGAGAGGAAGAATGTCACTACATACCTAGTGGAAATACCTTCAAAAGCATGTCCTGCATGAAAAAGTCTTCCATTATTGTGTTCCCATAAATGCTTCATGTGCTTCCCTATTGAATGTATTTTCTGGTAACATACTCAATAAATAGCCTCCTGTTTGGTTCGTAGTACTTACCATATATCTACCTATATATTTCTGTGACACACACAAACCTGAATGAGGTGTCTGGTCTCCACAGCAACAGGTCTCCCCTCTCTCATGCTGTCAGTGAACCAGCTGATGTCCAACACGTTCACCTCGGGTAGATTCTTAGGGGCACACTCCTTTAGCCACTTCCACAAGGATGAGGCGTGGCTATCCTCTGACACCACATGAGTGACCACATCACTGGAGAAACAGAAGAAAAATGCTGTCAGAATGCTCATTGTTAATTTTTATGGTTTTATTCAACTCTGTCAAAGCTCAAGGATAGTGGTGAGCATTAAGTTCCCTTTTAAGTTTCAGGTATCTGTATCGGTATCAATAGCGTCCCGCTAAAGGGCTCCGGGCTCGGACCCACCTCCGGCGCTGGGACCCATCGCCACCACCAGGACCCACACATTGTATCATGTTTATGCCACACGACCTCCACCAATAACACAGAGGTAAAGCCTGTAACCTTAATATTTAGATATGACTGTAACTTATAAAGGTACCTTGTGAGTTTGCTAACATTAGCTGAAATTATTACGTTTGCTAATGATAATCGTCTCTGGCATAAGCAATTTCAGACTTCACTTCCTTATCCAAGCATGGGACCGGAAAGGGTCCGACAGAGGAGGTGGGCTTGAGCCTGAAGCTCTGCAGCTAGACACAAATTCAAAAACAGGTTTAAAAATATTGAGAGAAACAGAAAATGTAAATAATAAAATATGCAGTATAACCATTTAAAATGTGCAACCTTTGATATTTTATTTTGGGCCACTTATGGGCAGCAGGAAAAAGCTGTAAACACAACAGATTTTACACAACATTTTAATATATAGATATGACAAACTTGTTAGGGAACAGCTACTTAGTTACACAACAAGCAGACATAGATCAACATTAGTATTCCTTTGAAGTCGTGTCTCTAGCCACCTTTGGTGAATGTAAGTCCAATATTTTCTATTGGTCTCTGGCAATGTCTGAGAGAAATGTCTGTCTCTCTAGCTGCTAAATGCACTTTGTCAACCAACTGGTCCATAGCTTTTTCTGTGTGCCATTTGGTGTGGGGTAGGAAGCGTACAATAACTTTATCAAAGCTTTTTTCAATGAAAAACAAAAAACACAACACAAGAGAGGTGAGAGTGAACCCAAAACAGTAAAGTTGCGGGCCAGAAAACCAAAACAATGAGCTGAAAGATGCAAAAAAAAACTCCGTAAGGCTAAAGGGAACTGCTGAGTAGGGCTATAATTCTCTGTGGATTCAACACTGAGAGGGAGCCCTTTCACATTCAAGTAGACATGTGATCCATTGTTAATATAAACATTATATCACCTTTTCCCTACAGGGGCCTCCCACGTCAAACCAGTGAGACGACAAAAACACAAACACAGTAATCGCTCAGGTTAAACAACAAAAACTGTCCTAATTTATTACTTGTTAATTCCCAGGATACTTAGAATTTTGATTGAAAGATTTCCTTCGCTGCTTGATTTAACAAAAAGAACTTTCCTTCGTCTCAGCAGCTTTCAGAGAGTCCACAGGTTCAAGTGAGGCTTTTGAAATGCAGCTCTGATCTCAGCATCATGGTCTTGCTCGTGCTGTTTGGGGATCAACACTGGGTGAACAACAATCAGCACAGAGCCTCAGTGCCTCCCTTCACTGTTTGATAGCTGAAGTCATTCAACCGGTGCCTCCTCCAGCTCCGCCGAGACTTTCTCGACAGACTTTTTATCACAGCTTCCTCGCTTCCTGCCACGGAGTCTAACTACCATACCCAATCAGGGCACCCAGCCGTGCATAATTGCACGCTCCTCCTCTTCCTCTCTCCTGGTGTGGGTAAATCAGTGGAAAGACTCTTTAAGGGATGTCCCAGCAGAGCTCAGGCTGAGGCCTAATTGGCCAAATCACTGGCGAAACTAATCTCCTATCTGCTCGGCATACCAGTCCAGCCCCCAATGATCCATGATCCATTTTTAAAAAAAAGTCCTTCCCAGCACAAAGGTATCGATGAAAAGCCTCTCATTTGAGGTATTTCAAGGTATCTAAGGGGCACAGCCATTATCTCAAAAGTTTAAATACACTTGACGTGAATAGTTGTCTAACCACAGTAATAGAGATTTGGCTCTTGAGGCTGATTTCATTCTAAAATCACAAGGGTTTGAGTTGGCGGAACAAGAGTCAGATCATAGAGGAAAAAAATAATCTCTCTCCTCGTGCCATGTTTACTCAGTTATAATCCAGCCCCTGAATTTGGATTCTTATCTTGTGAGTAGCTGCACAGAATGTAAAACGGCAGATTGACATGCAAATGAGCAAGAATGCAAACCCAGCAGCAGATTGCACTTCCCAGAATCAGTGGGACTCTGAGCCCAGACACAAGGACAGGCTAAAGTCAATGGGCTTTGATAGGGAGAACTCTCCTGAGTCTTCTTGTGTCAGCAGCTAGCCTCGAAGTCCTTCCAGTGAAAACCAACAGGCACATCAAAGACGCAGTATGTCCATAACAGATTTTTTCACCATGGCGAGGTTTCGTCTGTTTGACTTTTACAGCTGCTCCCACGAGACATGTCCACTGAGATATACATGGTCATTGTAGGGAGTAAAATATAATCCTAATGCATAAATAAATATTTCAATTAAATCACTCTTCTTCACTCAACAAGAGGTGTTTCCATGCCTAATGAACAAAGATGTTTACAGTGAAACAACATAAGGCAATTGATAATTGACCATTTGGTAAACCCCTCCCAGAACAGTGATTGTCCAATCACAGCTCAATTTGGCAAGGCTGACTTTTCGCCTGGGAGATGCATTCTTTGAGCTCTTGCAATATTAAGAAGTCGGTTACAGCGTTTGAATTAGCTGGCTATCATTTCAGCCATGTCAACGGTTGCTGCCTAGAGACTAGAGGCCTACCTTTGTCCTTGTATCACTGTCTGAATCCAAGGACCCATTGTCTTAAAATTGAATCGTAAATCTGCTACTGTTGGTATTGTCAACTGCATATGTGCCTTTCAAGAACAGAAAGCAACAGTAACTAAAGGGGACAGGATGTAGCAAACCGTTAATCATGACACAAACCCCCAGCCCCTGAGCTTCAACATCGGAGTGATGATTATATTTCAAATTGTGCTATGTCAAAGACCCATGTGTGTGTCAGTGTGTGTGTGTATGTTTACTGACATCCGTAATTCCACCCTGCCGACGCTAAGTAAAAGAGGCCGCCAGATCTGGAGAGAATCTGTGTAGAATATCCAACTTAAAACTAACTATACTTGTTTCATCACGATTTTCACAAAGATGGGCAACCGCCTGTATTGAATGTCATTAGCCCATTGACTAATCGTTATTATTGTGAAGGGAAACTTAGCGTTTGTCGTTTCATACACGTGGTCGCTTTGAATTAAAACAAAACAACTTGTTTTAGGATTAGGGAAAGATCAAGGTTTGGGTTGAAATAAATCATAACTTAACAGATAGAGGAGAGTTAGAATTTGAGTTTTGGTTTTCACACGGGACACATGTGTTTATTGACCCATCCATCTACCCCGACCGGCTGCCTGTGAATACTTTGTCGGTCTTTATAGTAGAGAACCGGACTTCTTTCTTTGCTCCCGCTCTGATTAGGCCACTAGAGCTCTACGTCGTCTTGTGTTCGCATCGGTGATCAACCACGTGAATAGAAGATAAAGGGCTTCTGAACCCAGTAGTAGGTGCAGCAGACACCTTCTAACCTACAGTATATCTATAAGGCTGATAACCACTGATGACGGCTATTCAACCAGCGAAGCGGCTGAATCAGCCCCTAGCGTTTAAGCGTGATGGCTAGGATATGATCTGACATTCCTCCTACGGCCAACGTGGGGTGAAACTGGGTGAGAAGACGCCTGTCGAATATCAAACTTAAAACCAACTACACTAACTTTACCGCATTCATTTGTGAAAGAGCATTCATTGCAGCTCATCAATCAGCCAGGACAACATGTCGATATTTGGATCTATGTTCATGGGCATCAGACTTGAAATTAGGCCAAGGGGAGAGTTTGACAGTGTGCGCGTGTGTGTGTGTGTGTAACAACACATTCTTCTACGCACAGAGGAATGCACACAGTGTATCTGACCATATGCTCAAGGCATTATGCCTATAACTTGTCTAGACGCGGCTAGATACAGGAGGTGTTGCTATCAAACTGCAGCTGATATCAGTTTTGTCGGCTTGCAGAATTAATGTCAGTTTGAGGCAGGCACGCTCTACTTCCTGTCGTTGGTTTCAAACAATTGTATCAAGCCAAGTGTAACCGTAGGAGCGCTCAAGCTGTGTTTCTGGGAATGCTGCCATGGCCAAGCTGGCACACGGCTGGCAGGCACACTTAGACACGCATTTAAACACTCACACACATGTTGGTTATATATATACCCGTCAGGACCTTTTATTAACCTAAATCACATGCTCACTTCACTTTTCTTTCCATTTTTTTTACCTTAAGGTAACATACTGTATATTTAGAAAAACTGCTCTTCCTGTGAATTTCTAAAAGTCAAATTGCAACAAGAGCAGGGAAACACACACACACCTGCTCACCAGAGGAGCTCAAAGTCTGTGTCTTGAGCTGCCCAACCCCAAAAACAAAGTGTACTTTTAAAAATGGGAGATACTGCATCAACAGTATCACAAGCGTCAAAGGAACCTGACTCTGAAGTGTTGCGGATGTCAAGCAGAGGACTTCTGCTGTGTTCACAGTTTGAGATTTAAAAGATACTTTCAATCAGAGACAGAAAAAAATGGAGAAGGCATGCTGCTTCCATAATTACCACACAATAACCGTAGATGATTTCGTATCGCGGAGAACAAGCTCACAAAACATCTCTCCTTAGGTGTGAAAAAAACTCTCGCCCAACTCATTAAAAAAGTGTGTGCGTGTGTTTGTGTGTTTGTGTGTGTGTGTGTGTGTGTGCTCTGTTTTTAGTTTTCTACAAGATTTAGCCGTGCAAGTTTAGCCAATTTCTTCCCATTCTTAAACGTATTTATGTTGGAGCTGTGAGTTATGGCTCAGGGGGGAAATCCACTAAGGTGTAGTGGAGACAGGATGGATGCCCTAACCCTTTATAATTAAGTATTCATGAGACAATAGTGCCTCTCTAATTAGCTAATTGGAACTGAAATAAAAAAAAAAAAATTTTTTAAAATGGCATATGTTTTCAAGGAAATGGCAAAAGTAACACTGAATACATTTCAATACTGTCCTGACCTTCTTTTTCTATTTTTTAATAAAAAAACAAAAATTCAAACGTTACATTATCATTTTAACTGTTTCTACAAACTATAAACGAATGTCTATTAATGCATAAAAATAAGTCTTCCTTTTGCATTTATTGGCCCGACCATGCTCAGACGTATAATTAGCATTGTGACCTTCCATTTCCGTAGAATTACAATAAAGGCCTTGAAAGCCGATCACGAGGTAAAACCATTCTGGCTGGTAACTTGGCAGAAAAACACAAGCACAGAAAATACCCCTGCATCTCTCTTGGCTCTACATTAACGTTTTCTCTTGAGCTTCACATTCAGAAAAGCTTTTAGGCACCGAGGCCTGTTCAGTGAGTGAACAACAACAAAAAAAGGCAAGCTTTTTCCAACCTGAGGATGTCTTCCACAACAAAGCCCTTTGACCTGGCCAGCTGGGTCAGAAAGCTTCTCCTGCTGCGGCCCATTTTCCTCTCCACCAGGTACAGTCTGACATCCTCAAACTTCACCTCGTCATGCCTGGGAACAGCGGATTCCGCCGGTCTCAACCTTTTCCTCGTACGAGGCACAATAGGAGCATGGAACATCTCTTCTGAGGTGAGCTATCCAAAATAATGCTGCACCTCTAGGAATCTGCTTTTTCTGAGCTTTTTGTTGTTGTTGTTGTTGTGTGCCACTCAGCTTCCAACAAGAAAACACTTTGGTAATGCCACAGTTGTTTATATCACAGTAATGTAGCTTCCTTTTTTTTTTTTAAATGTTTAATTTGCCCGACAGTGTGTGTCAGTTAGAGCAGGGCTGATGAGAGTTGGCTGAGAGGAAAAAAGCCTCTGGCAACAGGTGTTGAGGATTTGGTGTTTACCAAAAAAAACACCTGCCAAGATCAAATGATCGAGGATGGGGGAAGGGAAGATTAAAAAAAAAAAAAAAAACACCCTGTTGGCATGGCATTATAGACTTCCAGTAAAAGTTGCTCTGCAAACAACCGTTTGGAGGAAGTAAACACCAGCTGATGCAGTTGCTCAAAAGTTTTCTTTTGTTTTTTTTAATGCAGTTGTAACTCTGTAAAGCTTCACTCCTGGGAGATGCCTGAATTCTGGTCACCTCGCGAACCTCTCACAGCTGTCCTGCCATGTCCGGTCCGTCTCGCCACTCACCGGCTCATTATGTCCGGACCAAGTCTACACCATCTGCATCTGCTCCAGCGCTTTAATTAGCTTACTTCCTAAAATGAAAGCCTTTGTGGGCATTTCCCCTGAGATTCCTCCGAGCTCATACACGGCCTTCGCACACACACACACACACACACACACACACACACACACACACACACACAGGTAATGTATATCGGCCCATTGACGATTAGGAACATATATCCAGGGGGAAAAGAACTCAGGTGCAGCGGTCAGCAACGCAAACGGAAAGTGGATTGAATCTTTTTAACTCGTCTATGCCTTTGCTTTCCAAAGAGGTCATTACAACATGAGCCGCTGCCTTGTGTTTGTTTTTGCATTTCTCTGCTACGGCGGTCAACAATGCGAAAGAAAAGGTTTAAATGTCACTTTGCTGTAATTATTTACAATAATGCTTCTGCTCCAGTAGACCAAATAGGAATGATTTGTTGGTTTAGTGGAAAGGTGTGTGGGGGGGTTGGTCATTACAGTCCTTGATTCTACTCTAATTACAAAGCTGCTGTTCATTTCTTCACTTTAATAAGCGCACCTTGCCTCTGTCAGCTCGACAGAATTTTATTACACTGCTCTCATTAGCGTGACGTTCCGAGGGTTAAAGAGTGTCACAGGGCAGTCGTGACTAATTGTTCGACTATTTACCTCCCAATCACTCAGCTGTATAGGAGGGTGCTGGCCCCTGTTCAAACTGAGGGCGATGACATTCTACCATCACTAAGACAAATGGCTCTTACACTGCCAGCAGCAATCACTGCAAAAAGCAACAAACCCAATTTCTCATCTAACTTTCTCCAGTAGCTCCGCGGACGCGTGATGAAATGATCCGATAATTGTTTAGAATCATCGTACACAGTCAATTTGGTTTGGAAAAGGAAGACGTGGCAGCAAGATTGTGAGCCAAACTCAGATGTCGTAAAAGCCCGCAGGACTTTCATTTACTCCAAAACGTTGCAGAGATAATAAATATGTCAGGTTCAAATTCATAGAAAATGTGTGTAAAACATTGCTCAAAAACCTTTGGCAGTGGAAAGACTCGAGTACGATTCTGAGGTACTTGTAACATTTCCATTTTGTGCTATTTTACACTTATTCACCACTCATTTAAGATTAGAACATTATACTTTTTACTCCACTGCAGTAAAAAAAAAAAAAACCTGGAACAAGCAACAGCTGTGTGATACTGTCCGACTGCTTTAACAACGAAAGCATCTGAAGTGTATCAACTCGTAACATTGATACACGTAGACTTACTTGTTTAAATTCATCGTTAATATAAATATGGTGGTGGTAGTCTAGTGGTCTATTAGTCAGGCTCTCAAATAGATCACTGGAAGTTTGTGAGTTCAATACCAGCCACCATTGAGCTCCTGAGCAAGGCACATATCCCCAATTTGCTCCAGGGGACTTTCCCTGTAGTTAGTTCACTATAAGTTGCTCTGGATAAGAGCATCTGCAAAATGACCTGTAAAAAAAAAAAAAAAAAAGTTAATTAGTTCAGCTTTAAAGCTAATTAAGGGAAAACACAATCAAACTGGATGATAAGGGGTTAAAAAGTCAACTCATCAATCCATTCAGTTGGATAGATAAAAATGTGCCAGGTCAAGTAGGCCTTCAGCATTAAATATTTTTGAATCAATAGTCTCCAGAGCATCAGAGAGGGGAAAAAACACAGCCTGAAGGTAGGTCTTATTATCCAGTTTTCTTGCTGAGGAGTTGCTGTTTGGCATCATCAATATTTCAGGTTGAGAACGATTCTTAACAAAGTGAAAGGTTGTACTGAAGGAATACCCCGCTAACAAAACAAAGTGACGGAAGAAATTGGTCAGCCTAATGGTTTCCTTTTTGTTTTATTGGATGTACTTCTTCATTAACGTGCGTGTGTTAGGGAAGCGTGTGGCTGTGTTTTTTAAAGTTATATTCATTATCTAGGGAGAGTTCAATTTGCTGTTGGGTAATGAGAGGATCAAACACATGCACGCTATTACTGGAAATAATTGGAAAATGTAGAAAATAAAGTAAATGCCATCTTCCATCTAGAAAAGGAATGATTTTGTAGTTTAAGAAACATTGTTTCAGACCACAAAGGCTCCTTTTCATCACAATCATCCTCGGATCCTGCCTTAAACAGAATAGTTTCAAGTTTTTGGAAATGTTCTTTCCCGAGAGTAGGATGAGAAGATTGATACCACTTTCAGACACGGTGGTAGGCCTATCTCCAGTATCTTCTCACCTAACTCTTGGCAAGAAAGCAAATAAAAGTATCTCCCAAAACACAGAAGTATTGCATTAATGTAAAAATGTGTTGTTGTTTTTGTACAAACTTACGAGGTGGTTACCTTAGCATAAAGACTGGGTGCATTAAAGGTAAGCTTGTGGCTTCTGCTCCATAGTCTGTACGGTAACGTAAAATGTAGGTCCAGCTAACGGTTAGGTTAGCATAGCACAAATACTGGAAACTGAGGAAAACAGCTGGCCTGGCTCTGTGCAATGTTAGCAAAATCTACCTATCAGCACTTTAAAAGCTTGCACACTGTATACACGTTATACCTTGCTTGTTGAATCTGTGCTAAAACAGTAAGTGTAATGACACATTGTTACTTTTGTACAGAGCCAGGCGACCAGTTTCCCTGTCTCCAGTCTTTATGCTAATCTTAGCACCAAATAACGGACAAAGTTAGTGGCTATGGTGAACATATTTGATTGTTTAGCAGCTAAAGAGACAGATGTTTTTTTGTTTTTTTCTCTAGAAAAAAATCCCACCTGCGTATTTCCTTAATATTTGTTTAAATTACAAGTTAGATACTCCTCTGTCCCTTTTTTTTAAGTCCGAGAATTACTGACTGGTAGGCTACATCCGAAAATAATATTTAAATTCTGGAATTTTGGTGGTGAGGTTATTTTTTACTTTTATGTTTATTTACATGACTCAGTCTGACATAAACCCCCAAAAAAGAATTCAAAAATACATTTTTGTTCTTTTATCATATATTTTAGATCTATATTTCTCCTCAGATGCCTGACCACAGTCATATTCCTGATATCAGAGATGATGCCAGTCAATGAAAAAAAACTGAAAAAAACACCACATTTCCCGTTTTACAGAACATTTCCAAAAGTAGATTGAACGCACTGTCTACACATGACTTTCATTAAAGGTAGGGCAGCTATTATTACTTGAGCAATCTTCCCACCCACTGTATATTGGAGTCAGAATAGTTTTACACCTTCAATAAGATTACACCTTGAAATTAAAATAAATGTAAAATAAATGACTCACTCACACTCTGCTTGACTGTAAATGAAGCATGGCCTGGAAGGTGAAAGTCACACTCTATTGTGACACTTTGGTTTCTTAAGACTTTTATATATGACTTTGAGGAAGTCTCTGCTTCCCTTTTTGTGGATGCCTCAATACAATCTTGGGGACAAATTTAGACTTGAATAGAATAGATAGAATACTATGGATTTCCACATTGCTTATGGATGAAGGAGAGCGAGAGTATGTGTTGGTTTAAATGATGTGACCTCCTTGTGTGGACTTCTGCCTGTCAGGCTGGCTGGTGTGTTCGAGCTGCGGTGCGTGACGGGGTCAGTCTATTACTGTACTTCCAAAAGCACACTCCTGTTCAGAGGTTCCCTGTTGAGATAAAAATGAACCTGCCGTCCAGAGAGGAGTGTGAGGGCTGGGACCCGGCGCAAGTAGCCTTCTTTATGTGCAAGGTGAGTACAAGAAGAAAAATGAGACAAAATAAGGCAATATCAGAGAATGAAAGGATGCTAAGGGAGCTATTTTGTCATGATTTAGAAATTCAGTACAGTGTGTACAGTATAGATCAAGCAAGTGTTGAAATAAACTGATCATGGTGTAAATGTTGTGTAATTAAATTCAGCGTCTGTGTTGGTAAATGTAAATGTAAATTCAGGAGAGCAAATCAATGTGTGTTTGCTGCCCTCAGAACAAAATGCCAGAATGTGCTGCCATCGTGAACAGACTGAGAATTAATGGACAAAGACTTTTGGTGAGTAACTCCCTCACATTTTCCTTCTTCCACCTGAATTTTTTCCCCCATCCTCGATCAAAAATACTCATTCTGTCCGTCTTGCCGTTACATAATCTACTAATCCGTTCAGGATCATATCTGGGACGTGGTTGTGTTCAGTTTGTTATTCTAATTACATCAAAATGGACAAATCCGCCCAAGCAATTATTATTGTGATTATGGTATTAAAAACAGCAGAATGATTACATTTCCTCCAGCTATTTGTGTCTGTGTTGCTTAAAAAGAATAAACAACTATAAATCTTGATAAAAAAAAATTTAAACTCAGTTTACAATGCCAAACATTTGCAACATCCTCGTTGTTCTTTTAAAGTCCAATGTGTTTGCAGGAGTTCTTTTCCTGTTAATACATCTAATCCTTAACCTTTAAAATAGCTTCTTTCTTTCTTCTTTCTTTTTCTTTTCTTTTTATAAATTAAAAAATAAACTTGAACTATGAATTGTAGATTGTACCGCAGCACTGCGACAGTCCAAAGTTGAAAAACGGGAGGGTTTAAAGGATATGAAACATGACTGGTGTAAGCCTAAATGACTTCCCACACTCTCGTAATCAGTGGCCCCGCTAATATGGAAGTGAGAACATCAGTTGCAACTTCTGCTTTGAAATTGCAATCATAAATGCATTGTCTCCATTACGTTGTGTGTACACTCTCTGAGGGCCTTCTGATGTGTCTGAGAGGCACACTGACACAATGAGTTCAAGTGAAAACTGTCTTTTGTGTCAGCGGGAGAAGAGTAAGAACTGTGAAATGAGACTCGAGGGATAATAAAGCTGTGATCCCTACTTATTTAAGTAAGTATCACTAAATCTGCTTCAGTCGAGGGGGAGAACTGTCTAACGAGGACTCTTTTTTGCAGCGCAATAACTGAAGCGTGGGTTTATAACTTCCTAATATTTATAATTTTCCAGGGGATCCTAATAATACTTCAGTAACACCTCCTGCGCATTGACATGCCGAGAGAAGCATTTATTTATAAGTGTCTTTTTAGTGGCCACTTATAAACACTTCTCTCCGCTAACAAATGAGATCATCAATCTACTCCCTTCGACTTCTATTCGTTGTTCAATGGAGCGGAGTTGATTCCATTTTAGTTGTGGTATTGCGCCATGGAAATCTTTTCCCGATATCTCGCAGGCTTATCCCCAACAAAATATGCTCACTGTGGATTTTTATGAGTCAAAATGATTAATGTTTCAGCGCAGAGGCTTTGATGTGCAAGTTACCAGTGCAGATCTGAAAAAAGACATACATATAGTATGCGTATTGACTGATAGATCCCCTCGCTACTGACACAGCCTGCACAGGTAAACCCACCCTCGTATGGAACGAGGATATTTCGCCATGTCTGCGCAGCTGGCTACACACACCTTCAACTAACCAGCTTCAAGGCCGCAGAATCATACACGTTCACAGTCCTACACCAGGAGTGCACCTAGTTAGGTGGACTTTTGTTAGCTGCATTCGATTGTGAGCCTCGGCCCACCACACGAAGTCTGAAGACTGAAATATCTCAGCAACTATAAAGTGGATTGCCGTGCAAGTCGGTACGGACATTCGTGGTCCCCAGAGGACTTTTGGGATCCCCCAACTTTTCCACTGACGCGCGCGGTGGTGAGGTTCACGTATGTGGTTCAGGGTGAAACATATCAACAACTATTGAATGGATTGCTGTGCAATTTGTTGCAGGTGTTCAAGGATAAATAAAGGATAAAGGATAAAATTTTTGGTCTCATCCGTTGGTCTAAAACCTATTAATTTAATACTACGGATATGTAATGGAGGCCTGCTTTTTTCAGTTTTTGTCATTGACTGCTTATGAGGAGTAGTGGATGCAGTCACAGTGACGTCGTCGTCCATTAGATGAGGGGGCGGGGCGGGGCATTGCTGTAAGGATGACCAGCGAGATGAATGTTGAGTTGACCTGAATTTGCATGAATAGGAACCATGTGGTGACATGAACGACCGAAACTACCCTGATGCTGAATCTTTTGTTCATTTAAATACATTTCCGCTTTGGCTGTTATTTATTTTTTTGTTGTTAACGATTGATGACGATGAAATCGCTTTTTTCTCGCGAGGGGATTTTTTTTTTTTCTGAAGGGCAGCACGACGGAAAAAGTTTGAGAACCAGTGAGTTTTCCGTGATGGATTACCTGACCAGTATATTGTGAAGACAGAGCCTTTTGTTTCTATAAAGAGTGATTTGTCCTTCAGTGTCCTTGCACCCCGTCCTTACTCACATACTTCACCGTGTGCGTCAGACAGAACAGTGTTAATATTTAATCTGCCATCTGCATCCTCATGAATCTTTGTTTTGACATCTTAAACTCTAAAAGTCATTACTGTAAAGGCGTTTGTCAGTTTTAGGAAATATTTTCTCTCAGAATTCAGTGGATGGCACGCCTTACCTCTTCAGTTATGAGAGCTTTTGCTCATCATTACAATACAGTTCCTCTTCTATTTTTGACAAACAGCCTGCTGCTGCCTCTGGCAGGGAAATGTCACTTCCTGTTGCAAGAGGATTTTATAACAGCAACTGTCAGCTTTGATGTTTTAATGCAGGTTAAATCAAAGTTGCGTTACGACTGAGAGCTAAACAAAACAGATATTTACTAACATGTACATTGACATAGGTTTATTTCCTTCAGGAACCCCTTCACTCAAATGTGTTCTGCTTATTAAGCTTAGAGCTGCACTGTCCAGAATGATGGAGGTGCAGAGTTCGACACTCGAAGGCTGATTTTTACATTATTAGAAGTGGGATCGTTTGTCTTTAGTCACCTTGAATAAAAAGTTTACAAGCATTAATTTGTTACATCGCAACTAGTTATGCAGTGAGTATTAATTATCTATGTTAATCAGAGTGCAGAAAATATAATTTAAAGTATAATTGAATTATTACATGCATAAATCAAATGTAATTATTCCATTTTATATGATGCACTTTATTTATATTATTATTACATTTTAATATATACATATAATATAATACATAAAATATAAAAAAAATATATAAAATATATAAAAAATAAATATTACTAACACAAAAAAGACAACGTTTTATTCTTTCTGTGCGGCCCAGTACTGGTCCGCGGCCCAGGGCTTGGGGGTCCAGGGCCCCCGAAATTATATGCATAAATGCTTTACAAAGTCTTCATGAACCATTTAACAAAGTATTTTTTATCATCAGTTGAAAGCATATACCCATCCAAATAGAAATGTGTTGACGGTTTACATGGTTAATAACCAATTATTAACCAATAACAAAATGTTACAAATGTCTGCTCCACCTACTTTTAGCATGGTTTCCTTCAGCCACTTGGTAATCATTAACACATTCTTAATATGCTTTATAAAATGATCGAGCAACAACGATTGGTTGACTGTTAATTGACAGAAAAATTGTGGCTAGCTATTATGACGATCAATTACTTCTGAATAGTAGCTCATTTTTCATGCCAAAAATGAAAGATTTCCTGCTTTCCTTTTGTCTTATACCATATCAAAGTAAATATCTTTGGACTTTGACAAACTGGGACGGACACGTTTCACTATTTTCAGACATTTTATACGATTAATCGATAATTATGTTTATTCATGCTGGTTATTATAAAGTGTTACCACCAGAAATGCAGCAGAAAAGGTGGAAGGATTGTTCCCGATAAGTTCAGTTTGACTCATCAGTAACTCAGGGCATGTACTGTACTGTGGGCTCTGAATGTCATCCAGTAAACGTGCTGCTGCTGAGCATTGCCTTTGGTTTACTTTGCATATTCACATTATGTTTATACAGTAGATGGAGCAAAGGTCACAAAATCCCCCTCAAGTGAATAGGCACAAGTAAGTAGGCGATGCAAAATCTAAACCGCTATCATAAGGCGAACCTGCTTCGACATATGGCACTTCCTCACATTCCACATTCCTCATTTAGTGGTAAGAATGTTACAGTATGGACGGGAACGACAGTCACAGCCAGCACAGCGTACAGATAAAGGTATTCTCCCGCTCTTTGATGCCATGTTCGCTCGCACAGGTAGACGGGTTAAAAGAGATATGTAGTAGATCAAAAGAACCGTCAGCCTCTATCTTTGTGACGCTGCGTGTGCGTGCCTGCTGTGCGAGGAAGTCACACTCAAAGTAAGGGACAGCCTATGCACACATATTTGGCAAAATACATCGCTTTGTTCTCGGTATCAAACATCTACAGTGGCGTGCCGAAATACAAGCAATAGCTGCTTTGTCCGTCCCCTTGTAATTGATAATAGAGAAATCACAGCATTAGAGTCTCAAGGGAGAAAAACCACAGAATTAGCTCGTTGCACTTGTGATTTTCGGGAACGTTTTGTGTAGTTTTGGGAGCATGTTTCAAAGTCTCACCTGGTGACGGTCATGAGAATATGCACAGCTTCTAGGGGAAGAACCACAAGCCCGTGTCAGCTGCATAGCTGCTCTCTCCACCAGGAAGTGAAACTCATTTCAAAGGAAAGCTTTGACGAATGTGCCCAGCCTCCACACCTCCACGTGCCTCTTGCCATTGCAACAAACACATGGCCACATGTGAACACGAACACAAAAAGAGTCATCCACGTGCCTGGCTTGGGAAGAAAACTGAGATTTCACACCAACAGGACTCCTGCTCAAGAGCTGCAAAGAATTTGTACATGATTATAGTATCTTTTCAGTGGTGTTAATGGCATCATTTCAGACGAAAGCAACAATCCTGGCAGTCTATGTCCACCCCAAATGGCAATGTTGAGTCTGTCAGTGAGCCTGTCTGAAATATCTCTACAATTATTGGATGGATTGACATGACATTTTGTACATAGATGCCCAAAGGATGAATCCCGCTGAATTTGGTGGGCTCCAGATCCACATCAAAACTGCGCTCCTGGTCACACGTACTGCAGCGGGAACTACCACAGAAGTGTGAGCAATTTCCAGGCGTTTATATTTCTGTCTGTCTGTCTGGCTGTGGACATATTTTGTCATCGTGATGCCGTCGCAACCGTGTAAGATACAGTCACGAAACTTTACAGATGTGTAGTTGAGATCAAGGTGAAGGTCGAGTTCGAAGATGGCTGCGGTCCGAGCAAGCGGCTGTGTTGTTCCCATCCCAAGATGGTCTGTAGTTTATCTAGCACCCGCAGCAGGTCAAATGTTCTAATTTCTCCAATAGCTTGGTTTTGAAAATATCCGAAAAAATATTTCCAGTTGCCTTAGCTTTACTTTCCGGTAACTGCTAAATATCAACTGTTGTCATATGTCGACGCACTTAACTAAGATGGGGAACAAGGTAAACTTTATACCTGCTAAGGAACAGCATCAGAGTTAGAGTCTGCTAACATAAGGATGGCATACTTTCCACATACGCGAGGGGCCGCTAAGGTCCGTGTGATGTAAATGTCGTCATCCGCCCATGCCTGCGAGGGTCCGTGCGAAGCCCTCTGTGGACGTACAGACTCTACGCCAGTCTCTTGTTCCACACTCCGCTCCAGTTGGTGGCGTATGCAGCGTATTCCCCATCCCTGGTCCTATTCTCATCACACAGGAGCTCTTTTTTCTGTTGTGACAGTTGCCATTTTCTTTCCTCATGCGCATGCTTCTTCTACTTCTTCTTCATTGTTATGCCGGTTGGCAAACAACGTTAGGGTGTGTTACATATGGGAATGGAGGAAGGGAATAGGGAAATGCTTGTGTGTGTGAAACGGCAAACTGTCGCAGGACCCCAGTTGCATTATAATGAAACAAAGGGTTCAGATATACTTTCCGCCGACTTGTACGTATCGCACAGCTGCGGAAGTCGCAAAGTATGTCCGCAGACTCGTAGTCCTGCTAATACAACCACCAGATGGTGACAATGTCAGATATTCGAATGTTCTACATATGGTTGGCTTTAAAGGAAATAGGGCAAAAAAATATCCATAAGCACCAATAATGCATTCTTTGAAATAATCCCAGCTGATGATTTGACACGCCCACACATTGCTATTATTCACACAAAACGCCATTGCAAGCAAGAAAGTCAAGCTGGAAAAAAAGATTGGACCATGGAGACAAGCGTTTCTGCTCATGCTAATTGGACTGTATATAAATGAACTTTTTTTAATTCGTGAAAAGAACTTAAGATGTCATTGAGTGCTGCTTTGAGTGTGTCTGTAGTACAAGGGAGAGGCTGCAGCTTGTAGAGCTGTTGTGCCTCATTTGAACTAGCACAGACAGTCCTATAAATAATTCAATGTAGGAGCAGTGTTTGAGTATCCACTGGGACGGACTTTTTGATATTATATTCGGTGTCAAAAGGCTAAGTCTGATTTTATACCGATATTCTCCTGTTAGTCAGTGGGATGATCAAGTGTGCATCAGCGAGGCCAAGGTTCAGTGCTTTGAAGGCGGTAAAGCCTTTCATTTTAAGTGATCTCCCTCTCTGATTTACAAATGATTAAATCACAAGCTCTGTTTAAAGGGCTTTCACTTAACTATGGGCTTATTCCTGGAGGTAATACATCCTTTGGTTGTACCTACGTTCTCATATTCACACACCAAGGTAATGTGAGCAGCATTATCAAATCATAAACAGCTTTGAAAAACGACTATATAGTCAACTGTAGGCATCTTAACAGTACTTTATTACCCTTGTTTCACAGGAGACTCTGTGGATAAAGGGACGCCACCTATGCATTATTCATATTTAAATGAACCCGCCATATTAGACTCATACCTGAAACATTAACGTCTTCTCATCACGAGCCTCTCTGTTTGTTCATTTGACACACCTCACTCTTCAACGCAAAATGTCCCAACTTTCACAAACATTTGTCGTCATGGATCTTCATTACGTTACGACAAACATATAACAGGAAAAGAGACAGAGCAAGTAACGACCCGGAGCAATGAATTATGAATGACGAGGGGGATACATAATTTAGCGGGATTCGGTTGCATATTTTATGGTAATAATTTCCTTTCATTTGCGGATCACAATTGCCTTGCTGCAAAGCAGAAATTAAATGCAACAAAAAAATCGAAATTGCAGCAGGGTAAACTTTTAAATGCTTGATGATTTATGAAATTGTGTAATGTGGCGCTGTGCGTGTGTGTTTATTTATTTTTTTCAGTGTGAGGAGCAAGTTCTTCACTTGAAGGTCAGCAGTTTTAGTTCACAAAAGGGAAACTAGGCAACGGCTTACAAAAACATTCATCTTTGGTTTATTTCTTAGAGATTTTGTCTTGTACTCTGTGTCTTTCATGGTGTTGGTTCATGAACTACCAGTGTGTTTGTAAATCAGTCTCGGTTACATTACTACGTGCAATGCGCTACACACGGTGGTGGGAAGTAACTAAGTACTTTTACTCAAGTACTGTACTTCAGCACAATTTTGAGGTACTTGTACTTTACTGGAGTATTTCCATTTGCTGCTACGTTGTACTTCTTCTCCACTACATCCCAGAGGTAAACATTGTACTTTCTTACTACATTTATTTCATACCTTTAGTTACTTTGCAGATTCAGATTAATGATGTCAAATATCATCAACACGTGAATTATGACTTTAGTTATACCTGGAGTAAATTCACAAGCTACCCGGCAACATATAAAGTTAATTAAATGAGCTCCACCTTTACCAGCTGCAACAAACACACTGATGCGTCAATAATTATAAATCCCCAAAAAATATTATACATTATTCTGAAATGGGCCATTCGGCATAATGAACACTTTTACTTGTTGCACTTTAAGTATATGTTGATGCTAATACTTTTGTACTTTTACTTGTAACAGAGTATTTCTACACTGCGCTATTTCTACTTTTAAGTACAAGATCGGAATATTTCTTCCACCGCTGGCTACACACAGTGCATCAATAAAATGATTTGCTTTTGATCCATGAGCACATCATGCTGTCTTTGAGCCCCTTAGTCCAGGCACCAAACCCAGAAACGCCTCTATTGCTGCAGTATCTGGACAATAACACGGACAATTGTGAGCCTAAATGCTTCGAGGTGTTATGCATTTATGTAATGTTTGGAACCATGTGTGACCCTGCTGCTCCGCTGCTGGATGCACTGCTTGTGCTAATAATGTGATTTCCCTTCCTCTCCGGTTCAGTTTAAAAAGAACAAGAGAGTGATGTTGCTGATGGAACGGCCCTTAGTGAGGCACTGCCATCTCCTGTTAGCTAAGAGTTGATGCATGACCATGAATGTATTTGTATTGCAGCCTCCCTACATTGACATGCTCAAAAGGTGTGCATTTAGTGAAGGCGACACGCTTGTACTCTCACCTCTGCAGTAAGAAATTACAGTCATTTCTCAAATGCTCTCTCGACTTGTCAGCACTTGTTTACAACTGATTTCTGTGATGCTTCCACAGAGCCTGTCTGACAGTGACATGAACAAGTTTAGTCTCATCCACCGACCGTAAGTAACACTTCGACATCATCGCTGTCATCACACACACCTTAATCACACCTTCCTTTCTTCTTGCCTTGCCTCCCTCCTCCCATTCTTTGTTTCTCTTATCTCTTTTTTTAATTGTTGCCGTGAGAGGCTTAAACCCTGAAACGTTTTACTGAGTGCTACAAACTACGTACTTACTTGAAAGTTATACCTCAGAAATAACAATGTGTTAAAGACAATGTGAGTAACATGTATCTGTGTTGCAGGGGTGTTGTGTGTGTGTGTGTGTGTGTGTGTGTGTGTGTCGGGGGGGAAGGGGGGGTTGTGTGTGCAGATGTAGATGCAGAGTTTTGTCTGCCTGCCTGCACATGCTGTTAGCTCTTGTTTGTGAGGTATGTTCCGCTTTACGTATCCCCGTGTGTATGTGTGTGTGCGTGTGCATACATGTGTGCGTGCGTGTGTGTACGTGTGTGTGCATATGTGTGTGTGCGTGTGTATCTCACAAAAGCATGTTTGACAATATTAGTGATTTAGTGAAATAGGTCAGTCGAACTGATTTACAACACGTGTCTACAAACTTTTATATACATTTTTTATTTAATATTTAGGATTGAAAAATAATGAATAAATTCAACAATTAATAAAAAAAATTAAATTACTTTTTTTGTGTCTACACTTTAAATGTACACTTGTTTTTTAAGTTAGCATAGCCCGTCCTCTACCAATTACAAATTAAAAGTCCACTTCACTTTCACTTTCATTGTATGTGGATTATGATTATTGATTATGATACGGTTTGTTTTTAAGCTATGAACAAAAAACATTGAATTGAATTGTTTTATTTTAAATCCAGCGCTAATGGTGCTAACAAGCATGTGAGATGTATCTTCTTGTATGCCCTGCACAGATGTGGCAAATTAAATGTCAACGTAATTTAATATTGTTCTGCTTTTTGTCCTGCTTTTTGCTTTGAGTTGCTGTTTTTATGTGGTGTTCATACACGTGTTGAACCAGGAAATAACATGTTAGTGCTGCTACAGCATGGAGAGTATCCTCTGGTCCTCTTAGACAGTGTTAGAAAAATGTAGATTTAATGTTGAAGTCATTGCTACACAGAACATACAATAGGTCAGTTATTACATAACACGACAATTTCTACTATCTCACATAGCCAGGAATAAAGCAAACGTGTTACCTCTCCGTCTGTGACATAACGAGAATATACAGTGCAGCTCTATGTAGTGAGGGAACTGGAAAGTGAGGTGAGGGGAATTAAAATTTCCCGTAAGCATGTGCGTGTGTCCTCAGTGGTTTCACATCAATCTCCAGACCAAATGTTGACCGAACGCTGTCTAAAGACTTTTTTTATCACCACACAATCCCACACAGCTGTTCCACCTTAAAAATCCCCAAACTGTCTCTTTAATTCTGGATGCGCATTTCTTAACGCAGACAGCTCCGTGGTTTCTCCTCCTCTGCTGTAGGTCAGCTGTGATCAGAGGTAGAACGCTCATTTAGCATAAAAAAAAAAGACCCATGGTGACCACACACACATACTTTAATGGATCATCCAGCCGAAACACTGCACACTCATTTTTACGGGCCGTCAAACAAACAGAAAGCAATGACAATGACAATCTATGACACACCATACGTGACCTTACACTTACATGTACCGAGATGTGCTACTTAAAATACTTTAAGTGTGAAACAGGTGTCCAACAACGACATCAGTAACATAGACTGTCTATGAGTAATGATAATAAGCTCTTGTGAGGAAGCTTTTTAAAAACATTGGCAAAGTGCTTTGCACATGATGGAATGTAAAAATAAAGTCAAGAGAGACGTTTGTGTGCGAAACAGTTGGTGGCCTTGGTAAAAAAAAAAAAACTGTTCCAAAACATACCCAAATTAACTCATGGTTGGATTACTGAACGGGCCTCACAGGCACAGGGGCCCTAAAGTGTCACCTACAACATGATACCAGGGCGTCAAACACCGATGTCTGGGCAGTGCCCCGTCATTGTTTTGTTTTTTTTTCAAAAAAAAAAAAAGGACTAAAAAGAGATGCAAAACTGCTGCAAAGAGACACAAAAAAGTGCGAAACAACCACAGACACAGAGAAAATAATAATGATAGTAATTAGAGGCTAAACAACTCTGATTGTGTGTCCTGCTCCTATGTATGAGTGGCACTGGGGCTTTTAGCATGTCTGTGACCAGGGGCCCGTTGTCTCCTAATGCGCCCATGCATTAACTTGAATGCCTCATCCAGTGACCGCGTTCTGGTGACGTACAAACAGTTATAAGCAGCAGATCGCAATGTCTAGATGAGAGTCAAGGAGAAGATGTGATGTAAGAGGTTTGTTCACTATGTTGTCGAGTATGTGTGTGTGTGCCCGTGTGAGATGGGGAGTGGAAAAGAGAAGTGATTTTTCCTACAGAGGGCTGGTGAGAATGAGCTCACTCCCCACAATGACAAAGACGTGACTAGTAGCAAAACACCGTGGTTCATTTACATTTCTGCAAACAGCCTTTTGCGGCGCACACTTAACGCAAGAGTGGAATGAAGCCCAAAAATGTTACACATGAATATGGATACGTTCGGTAAACTCGCTGCTCCTGCGACAGCAAAGATTCGGTAAGAAGTTACGTTTTATTTGCTCCTTTGCTTCCAAGTGGACGATGACACAATGTCACTTTTCGTAATGCTTTTGAATGTTTTTCGACACCGTTGTACGTACTGTGTATGTGGCGCTTTAGACAAAAAGACTAAACCTACAACTTCTTACATTTTGCAGTACAGTGCCCGTAAAAAGCATTGTATCTGTTCACTTTTCTTCGCGAGCAACAAAACGATACAAACTTGGGCGAAAAAAAAAAACAATGTCATGTATCTGTAAGCATTTGTTTTTAGTGTGAAAAATAGAGGCTTTTACCTTTTACATGAATCATCATTTAAACACAAACAAGTGTATTGTATATTATATATTAAAGTGTTATAGTAGAGAACACAAGAGAAAATGAGCAGTGACTAACTGACATTGTCATTTTTCAGCTTTAAATTACTCATAAAAAGAAAAATAACAACGGCATCTTCTTGTCTAACGCTTGTTCGGCTCATAATACCTCATAAACTCATTTTCTGAAGACTCGTTTCTGAATGACGAAGCCACATTATGTCTTCTCCAGGCAGCTCCAGAAGATTGTTCAAGACATCAAGAAAAATGACGGCAGCTTGCTGAATAAACTCAGAAGGTCAGTCTGGAACATCTCAAAATCCTAACTCTGCTTTCTGAAGTGCTACATACTAATAGTAGGGATGAAAAAGAAAAAAGAAAACAAACAAATATATCAGTTCAACTTCACGTGTATTGTTAAGTAGAAGACGAATCCCTGAGAATGTCTGCATGGTGAATACATGCATCATTGGAGAGAGTCAATTCCTCTTTCACAACCGTTGAAATAAGAGTAAGACCCACAAACCAAAAATAACTAAAACAGATGGCTGTTTCGATTTCCTTTCCTGAAATGAGTCCCTTTAAGGCAAATAAGGATAGATACTGTATAGCCGCATGCATTATAGAACCCACTCATTCTCGTCCTGTCGGGTAAATATGTAGTCTGCTAACTGCTCTTGTGTAAATATAGACTGTTCACAGCTTTACAGCACAGGTGTCTGCTGAGATGGAATGAATGCCAATGGCATGTCTTATACCAAGATGAAGTATCCTTACTCAAACAATTCCGCTTGAATATCAATTTATATGGTGTCAAATCACTTGTTATTAAGTCATTCGTTGCCTGCTGCTGATCAACATCTCTCTGTATGGCAGACTGAAAAGCAAACCACTTCCAAAAGTACCTGCGAGGGATTACAGAGGTAAGAGCTGTCGTGATCACCGGAACATTGACACATGTAGTACATAATAGGGTGTTATTAAAACCTGGTTTATCCATCTTTACTCAAGACTTTCTTGAACAACAACACTCAAACGCCAATGCGTACATCGAAAGAATCGTTGTAATCATCTAAGTTAGCCAAATCAAGTGTGAACTTTTACAGTTACAGTCTTAAGTACTTTGTGTTACTATCCTACCGCTGGAGTGTTACTTTGGAGGATGGTGGGTTTTTTTTCTAAATCAGACCGATGAAGACTCATATTACAGTAACTTTAGCTGATCCTGGAATGTGTTTGAGCACAGAGTGAGGAAGGTGGATTTCTTTGTCTCCTATCTCTATGGTATTACTGACGGGAATCGTAAGAGATGCGCAGGTTTACAACCCAGTCTCCATAATACTAATCAGCACTACAGTATAGGATTTTGAATTTATCCTCACAAATGTACACAGCAAAATAGAAAAAAGTGGTGGGCAGCTATTATATATACAGTGCCTGGGGTGCCTTGCTCAAGGATGCCTCGGCAGTGCCGAGTAGGCAAATTGGTACCTCTCCAGGTACCAGTCCATACCCTGTACTTGGTCTGTTTGGGGACTTGAACCAGAGACCCTCCGGTCCAAACACCCTGCAGACTGAGCTACTGCTGCCCCTGCTGTAATAGTTTTCCTCCTCACACAGAGAATATTACATTTTCTCAGAGCAGGTGATTATGCCCGGCATATTCACATGCTTTCGAGTGTACGACTGTGGTTGGGGAGTCTGCTGTTTGTCTGGGGTTACCCAAACCCAACATGATGGAGCCTCTTGTGATGATGCATCACTTTTATCCACTGATCTTCCAGTTGCGCTGACACACTGAGGGCGTTCCTTTGGTGCGATTAATTCACACGTCAATAAATTCCACATAGAAACTGATGTTTTTGTCAATAGGAAGTTGATTAACCTAAAAAAAAATTATTTTTTTTTTAAATCCTGCTGATTTACATACGTCTCTTTCCTAATGTAAGTCTGTAGGGAAAAGTTTTTTTAAGTGTCGATGGCATCACAAGGAAGTTTGGCTACTAAACCCAGCGCTGCTCCAGGAGGCTTGGTTGCCTATGATGAGAAGTGTTGCGCTAGAAGTGCGGCATAAAAATTAAATGCTGATACCTTACACGTAAAGTACTTAGTTACTTTGCACCCCTGCGGAAAGATAATGTCTCCTCCAGAACTAACTAAAAATCAAAGATCTGAAGAAAGTTTGCATGTTTTAAGGCTTTAGGATATTCACTTGTCATGGAGATATTAATACAACCACTAATCCCAACATTCATGTTTTAAATCAGCACGTTGCAGTTGTGTTACTGAACTTACGTTTAATGTCAGGAGTTATTCATATCCCTTCACTTTTCTTATACATCATTCACGAGTGCGTTTTTTGCCTTCTCTTCTCCATCGGAACTAGCGCCCACAAAATGTGCTCCATCTCAGTACTGAGTGTAACTGCAGCCGGACATCGGCCTCCGTGCTCATGAAATGTCCGAGTTGACAAAAACATTGCAACTGAGCTGCAGAAGCAAGTAAAACGCTGCACACATTTCCAGATGTTGTTTTGAGATAAGACACTGCGCTTCATTACGCGACGCTTCTGTTCAAGCTGCGTTGTGGGAAAAACAGCAATTAAGTCACTTGCAGGGAGATTATTCAATAGTTCAAGAGGTGAGGAGACACGCTCCGCTGGCTCCTCAACAGAGCAGCTGACTTTCGGACTAGGCTTCGTTCTAAAAATGTAACATTGTGCTCTGACACCTGCTCGGAAGAATTCAGTGATTCATATCTTTAAGGTCGCTCAGTTCAATAAAACCCACAATTCCAATTGCTTTTATGAGCTAATTTCTCCTTCTTTGTAATGAGATCCCTTCGCATGTCTGTGTTTACAGATGACAGGGAAGATGACGAACTGTCTGACCCGGATTATGTAAGTGTGGGAAATGTGTGAATCATGAGTGATGTAAAGTGTTCCTTTTGTCTGATATTTGTTTGAAACATTACACGTACGTTGTTGCCAGGACAATGACATGCATGAGGACCAGGACGACAGTTACGAGCCTCCGCCTAGCCAGAGAGCCTTCGCCACAACTCCCTCTGCTTCCTTCCCGAGGGCGGAGTATCTTGGTCAGTACAGTCATCCGACATGAAGAACTCGTTATACCTGCATTTGTTTATCTTCCGCCACACGTAGCAAATAAATCTGGCTGAGTGTTGACTTTTTTTTCCTCTAGAGAACAACAGCAAGTTCTCCCGATGATGAAATTCGAAAATTAATTTTCACACTTGGTTTTCTATTTCTTCAGTAGCTTCTGCTTTGTAGTCGAGACTCTCTTCCTGCTGATGCTGCATTGTTGCATTTAGCCCAGTCTCGCTAGTGAGCAGAAGCCACAACACACAGAGGGCTTCAGAATGGGGCTCCATGCAAATATTGACGCCCTGTTTCTGCTTTTGCTTCTCCTTTCCAGACAACTGCCGTAACCGGCCCAGCCAGCCGCCCAGGAAGCCCCTCCGCCCAGGCAAAGCCTCCAAACAACTTCCCCCAGAACCCACCCCACGGGGGAGCGATGAAGTAAAGCACCTTTTCCCACCTCACAAAGAAATACTCCCCCGCAGGCCTGTGTGGTCAGGATACTTCCACAAACATTATTGTGTCTTGTAGAATTTCGCCATATCCTGTGTATTGGCAAATACCTTCCAATGAGTGTGGACAGCTCACCGCATTTTCACAATTTGTTTGTCCTTGTTGCTGTGCAGGAAGACTACATCAATCCAGACTGCAGTAACGATGATGACTACGTCGAACCTACAGGAAATCCACCCTCCAGTAAGATACACATCAGAAAAGACAGGAGTCAGACATAGTGATTTGAAATGTATGAAAACTAGAATAACCCCCTAAAGGTTGTAAGTGTCTCCACGCCAACCAGTCAAGTTGCAGTTTACCTCTGTGTCTGTCCCACATGTCAATACTTCCATAATGTTATCCTATTAGACATTTGTGTGAAATTGTCCAAATTAGCGTATGAATTCTTGAGTCATCGCCAAAAACAGTCACAGTGACCTTGACCTTTTGACCCCCGACGTCTAATGAGTTCATCCTTGAGTCCATGTGGACGTTTGTGCCAAATTTGAAGAAATTCTTTCCTGGTGTTTCTGAGATGTGGCGTTCACGAGAATTGGACAAACAGAAAAGAGTAATGCCTCCAAAAACAGAGATATAGAAACTACTGCTGAAAGATATAATAATGATAATAATCTCCACGCCTCTCCTCAGATCCTGTGATGCACGGTGGGAGGAACTGTCCCATGTTGCTTACAGCAGAGCGTCCACCCAGTCCTGGTAGGTACTACAATAACCATGCTGTACCTCCACACCTGTGCACAAGGGGGTCAACCTCTAAAATGATCTGCCTTATAACCTGTACTCATCACAACTCTCTTACAATCAAACCCTGTGTTGAGAACACCATCTGATATAAGAGGGCTGGGGGAGCAACTCCTTGTATGACTGTATTTAAAGGGGAGCACCGCCTCGAATATTTCACATTCTTCTCCAAACAACAGATGTCAACCTCATGGTGCTGGAGGAGAAGTCAGGGGATCTAGATGTAGAGATATTTCATTGGATTAGTGAACATTTTGAGGATGTATGCTCTCGGGACCATGAATGTCTGTACATAAAAGATATTTCCAACATTACCATGCTTCCACCCATGTTGCTATGGCTGAACACGGAAAGAAAAGGAGGCCTGTATTATGTCTACAGTATTGAATGTACGGATTATAGGCCTATATGCATCAAAAGTCTGTGTGAACACACTACAATGAGAGACAAAGCAGTTAGTCCAAACACAGAAAAACGCCCAAGGGCAGATACTGCCGCATGCTGAGGACATGTTTGAAGCCATGAAAACAACATGATCCACCACCAAAACAGGGCTTTTGTGGTTCTACAGTGTGTCTAACTTTGGCTCTGGCTGGTTGTTTTTCAGACTTTTATGAAGTTCCTGACAAAGAGGTAGGCTTGACTGCAACAGCAATTCCAAGTATTTTTTTTTTTTAAAAGTACATGTGCAATGCAGGAAATTCATTGTGGTTCCATTGTTATGGCCTCTTTACAGACAAACTCATTATCTCTTCCAGCAAGCAGGTCAGTGTGAGGCTTTCTTGATGTAGGCTCATTCACGTAATTGTATAGACACACAATATACTATATGACAGCTTTTTAGAAATCATTTTGACTGCAGTCTGAGACTATAATCTTTTACCCTGCAGACTGTGTCCGATCCCCACAACGCAGTCACATTTACCACCGAAGCCCAGCCCCAGGTAGGACCTGCAACGTTTCAATTAGAGGCTTGAAAGTAATGTCATTAAAGGGTAAAACTCTGGTATTTTATTATTTTTTTCAAACTGCGCCCTATTTTCCCATGTTTTTGTGTCTGAGGTGACTGATTTTTGAACATGGTCCAGTATTGAGCGAAAACTCTGCTAAACAGGCTGGAATGTAATCGCTTAGGGGGGGAAAAGCGCGGCATCGACGTGCGTCCACTAAAAGCGCTTGTTTGTGCCACTGACAGGCTCAGATTGTTATTCTAAGTGTTGGACGACTTAATGGAAAGGACCCTACAGAGAAAACGTTGTCCTTTGCCTTTTGCTTGATCCGGTCTGTTAAGTCTTGTTCTGAAAATCTCATCCACATTGTCGAAATCCACTAAATATTCGGCCATGACATTGAAAATCTTTCAGATACCCTCTAAGCTACTTTTAGACTAAACAAGACCCCGACACTCCTCTCTCCAACTCTCACTCACGTTTACACTGTTATCTTCCGGCGACATGACACAATAAGAAACAGATCGAAGTGAAAGGTGCAAAAAAAACAAAAAACTTTTTATTTCTCTGTAGGGTCATTTCCATAATGTTTTCAGACACTTGTTAACAATCCAAGGCTGCCAGTGGCAAAAACAAGCACTTTTAGTGGACATTAACCGTGCAGAGTTGCCTCGATGGGATTACTTTGGAGCCCGTTTAGCGTCTGCAGCGCTCTCGCTCAATACTGGATCCATTCCAAAATTGTTTGTCCCCCGTTAGTCACTTCGACACAAAAAAACATGAGAAAGTAATCCAGGTTGAAAGATTGCCGAATTACCCTTGAAGTGCAACTCTCTCTCTCTCTCTCTCTCTCTCTCTGTCTGTTACGAAGTTAATGCATTGCCTTCCTACCACTGCACGAATAATAATAAGTTGTGTTTCTCCCCTCAGAGTGAATATGAGGAGGCGTCCTACTGTTGTAAGTGGTGACTAATGTGCATTTGAAAGAGGTGCTTTTTTGCAGAGATTTACTGTGAGATTTACTGTGTGTTAACACAGTTAATGGCATTGTGATTTTCCAGGTCCAGGAGCCCACAAGCGACGATGAATATGAAGTTTGTGATCCAGGTGATAGTGAGTATTAAAACCAGACTTGTTTCCCATTTCATTTTTATAAAGAAAGACTACGTTATGCCATCTAGAGCAGGGGTTCCCAACCACCGGTCCGCGGACCAGTACCGGGCTGTGGATCATTTCGTACCGGGCCGTGCAGAAAGAATAAAACGTTTTTTTTTTTTGTCGGTAATATTTATTGTAAAAAAAAAAAATGTTTTTTACTATATTATATATATTGCAATTTAATAATAATATAAATAAAGTGCATAATATTACATTTACATTATATATGTAATAATGAAATGATATGTTTTGCACTTTATTGTGTGTTTTGTTATGCCTGCCCTTGCATGAAACCGGTCCGTGGTGCAGAAAGGTTGGGGACCGCTGATCTAGAGGATGGCAAGTGGAAGGAGAAAGATGTATTTCTTTCTTATATTAGTTAATGGACACTAGTGACACATGGCACATGGTAGATCTCTTGTTATTGCAGGGTGTGCTCCTTTAGGTTCCAGTGATAAACCTGCAGAGGGTCCTCCTCTAATCCAACCGAAACCTTTGCCCAGAGAGTAAGCATCATTTAACCAAAAGAAAAATTCCAATTATATACTGTGTATATATATATATAAACTAAATATCTGATTGTCTTTTTTTTCTCTCTCAGGCGGTCTCCAATACCACATATAAAGCCGGTAGGAATATCAAAGAAGTGCTCTGAATACTTGTTCCAAATGACATCATGCATCATATATAGGGCTGCAACTAATGATCGTTCTTCATTGTCAATTCAATTGCCGATTATTTTTTGTAGATTAACCGTTTAGTCTATAAAAATGCCAGAAAATAGTGAATCCTTTCCGTGCCAGTTTCTCCAAGGTGATGTCTTCCAAAACCCAAAGATATTCACTTAAATAGGATATAAAACAGTGAAAAGCGGAACATATATCCATATTTGAACAACTGAAGCGGCATTTTCTGCCATTTTTTGTGTGAGAAATGACTATATAGCGATTAATCGAATATCAAAATAATTTTTCTGTTGATCCACTAATTGTTTAGTCAAATAACCGTTGCAGCTCTAATCAAGTATCATCAATATCCTCATGGCTTCACTATGTTGTCAACATTACAGGACGTTCTTTTGTTTATGATGCTGAAAGTCATTGTGATTATTTTTTTTTTTTTTTGCAGAGGCCAGATTTAAAACCTAGGGAATTTGAAAGTAAGTGTTTACATGAATTCACATACTTTGTGTACACACTATTAGTCCGATTAACATTGTAAAAATCAGCCGCACTACATTTACTCCGTGGATTCTTTTGAAGGCAATAATGTGGCCCGGCTGCAAACATATGTTGACTTTTAGTGTCCAAAGAGGATCTAATTCTGTATGCTGCACATACACACTGATGACCTAAAGTGAAGCACAAGTCATTATAAATGTTCCACATTAAAGCAGTTAAAAGGGAATATATACAGCAGATGCTCACAGATTTACAGCAGAGGCCTCGAAACAACTGAAAAACCTATTGACATATGTGGAATGTGTCTTCACTTTCCACTCATCACTACAGCGAGCCTAATTACCATACGTCTGGATTTCCACAGGCCGGACGCTGCCTCCGATGCAAATTGACCAGAAGCCTCCACCGAAAGCTTTTACACTGGACTTCAAACGGCCAAAGTAAGAAGTGCGGCAAACAGTTTTCCCATGAAGCGCTCTTTGTGCACTGAGCATGCGCGCTTTTAATGCTCCTCAACTGAGGAAAATTGCCTTTAATGGCAGCTCCATGCTGTGTGTTAAATGTGCTCTGCGGTCTCTCTTGCAGGATTCCTCTTCCGCAGTTGGCCTCCCCCAGTAAGTACAGCGCCTGCTCCAGTCTCACTTCAGGAGTGTTTTTTACTCAATTTTACATGTCTGCATTATGAAACAAAACGCCATAATTCTAATGTTTTGTGTCCCAGAGCCAGCTGACAGAGGAAGTGTCTCTGCTGAAAATGGATTAACAGGCCAAGACAAGGTGTGCTCCTGCCACACCACATTGTAAAGATGAATTCCCAAAAATTCAAACTATAGTCATGCAAAACTCTCTTCTCCGTTGACTTTATTTCAGGACGCAGACGTCTATAAGAAATGCTGGTATGCCTGCTCATGTGACCGCAAGACCGCGGACGACGTCTTGTGTCGCTCGAGCAAAGTGAGAACCGTATTGTTTTGAGTAGTATGTGTGGGTTCCAGCCCATAATAACCCTCTGCTGGGTGTGACCGAGAGGGCTTTTTGTGTTTCAGGACGGGGCATTTATGGTGAGGAGGAGCTCCGGGCAGGACGCACAGCAGCCCTATACGTTAGTGGTGTTTTACAAGAGCAGAGTGTACAACATCCCCATCCGCTTCATACCAAACACTCAGCAGTACGCGCTGGGAAGAAAGAAGAGAGGGGAGGAGGTAGGGTGGGGGACTTTTTATTTTGCAGGGGTTAATCAATGTTTCATCTGGTATGCTTTGAGTATGTATCCACAGTGGGGGACAGTAACTAAGTACATTTACTCACCGAATGTACTGTACAATTTTGATCCATTCCCTGTTACTTTATTCCTCTACCCTACTAAAATTCAGAGGCAAATATTTGTACTCCACTACATTTATTTGATAACTTTAGTTACTAGATTCGGATTAATAATACAAAATATAATCAATTAATCATTTCTCATGTATCATTATAGGGTCTAGATGAAATACAAAAGAGTATTAGGTCCAATTAGAAGGTGGGAAAAAATTAAAGATGGAAGTTTTTCATTTTTATTTTTTTTGCATTTCAAGAATAGTCGAAATGTCGATGAATAAAATCGAACTTTAAGTATGTGCACTAATGCTAGTAGTTTGATTTCTTCTCAAAAGGTCAGCGTTTATTCTCAACCTCACCTTAATAATCGACCAAGTCTGGAATACATCCCAAGAACCTGTCTTGTAAACAAACGTTTAACATCATTTGAAAATGATTAACTAGGAAAATGTAAAAGTGTTCAGCTCATTGACCTCATTTGTGTGCTTTCAAAGACATCCAAACCTTTTCATTGGAACGTCATCGTCCTTCTCTTCTCGCAGTATTTCAGCAGCGTCTCCCACATCATAGAGAACCACCAGAGGAATCCTCTGATGCTGATCGACAGCCAGACCAACAACATGGACGCCACCAAACTATGCTACCCTGTGACGCCCTAGATGACCCTCGCCAAGGGAATGGACGTGTCTCAATCCTGTCGTGTTCACCGTCAGGCTATCGTTTACAGATGTCGTCATGCAACGCTTTTCTCCTCCCAGTGTTGAAAGGAATCCCTAACACACAAAATGACCTTTTGTATATCAATGTACCGTATGTGACTGTTCATGCGCAGTGTTTTAAATCAGGAGTTTGTAAACGGATGTTTTGATATAGCTGTGCTGTCGTAAACGTCCTCGATTTACTGCAATTCATCAAGACTTTTGTTTTTGTTGGCTCTTGGCAAAAGAACAGTTTTTTTTGAGGAATGCAAGGTAACGCGGGGTGAGTAATTGATAAACAAACGGTCCTTTTGGGAGTGAAGTACTCCTTTAATATGAAGTCCCTTCAACAGGATCGCATGCTGGATTTGTCCACATTGCTGACTTAAACTCATGTTTTATTACAATGTTTGTTAAATGCCCTGTCAGTAAACAGTGTATTAAAAATGAATGCGAGGAATGAGACATTGTTGCTGTAGCAGAAGGAAGCAGGTAGACAAATAATGTGTTTATGACAGCAATGCTTCGGGGAACAAAAATACAAGGTTGTATATTTTATTTTTTAATAAAACTCTTTTCTTGCGTTGTGTAATAACTCGGCTCACATCTTTCAGTCATCACAAAATGCCACCAGGGACTGACAAACTGGTTCATTTATTGTCCGGTCAACAGGTAATGCTATCATACTCATGCACATTTATTGCATAACAAGAATTCCTAGGCACTTTGTGAAAACTCTCAGGCAATATTTTTACAGTACCTCTATCTGGACTATATACAATTATAAATCTAAATTGCAAAAAAAAAAAAAAA
>CALSBV010010813.1:18696569-18718553 GCA_943590825.1 Bovichtus diacanthus
TACTGTGAGAATCGTCGATCCTGCTTTTGATTTCGATGATTGAAATTACTACTACAACTAAATTATAAAATGTAAACATAGGATAACATACTAAAGTAAGCTTTTTTTTTTAACAACAGATGACAAAATTTAGTTTGTATGAAACCAGAAGTAGAGGTGAACTGCTGCACCCTATTTATTTGGAGCCGGTGGCTCGGTATGTTGCATCTTTAAAGCTGCACTAAGCAATTCTTTTTTTACTAATGTTGAATCCATAGAATACATATTGGACGTAGTAACCGTTACGTCACCCATTTGTTTGTGGACTATGGTTTTAAAGCTTTGAGTTTGGCATTTTGGCCATTGCCATCACAAAGCACTTTATGTTTTCACTCAAAACTCTTTTGTTTCAAGACACACCTAGTTCTTAGGCCACACCCATTTCCACCATAGACTGTATACAAAGATGGACGACATGACAGCTGCCAAGAAGTCGAGACAAAACCCAACTGCAGTGAGCCGGCAGCTAGCCTGGGCCGGTCCAGGCCAGTGAGAATGAACCTCAAAGCAGCCCTGTGTCTAAGTACTGACTCACATAGCTTCTAGCATAGCTGCAGACTTGTTTAACCTCTCCTCATACACACATTTCATTTAATATTTACAAAATTTGGACAACCCTGAAAAAAGTTGTCCATTTTTCTCAATTGAAGTTATTCCGTTTTTTAACATACCACATTCGGGCTGCTAAATTCTTGTGGTTATGGCTCATTGGATATACATTGTTGATATAATTAGTGACTCCAGTTCAATTTAGAGGGCTCCTTGGTCAAGAGTGTGACTCACTTGAACATTTCAACAGTTAATGATTGTGCTAAATCCTATATTCCCCTAAATCAGCACTGTGAGCACTATTTATTTTTTGGATGCAGATTCACATAATATAATGTTATTTAAATCAGCATTAACAGATTTACGCGTGACAACTTTTAAGCTGCCTCTTTACACATCCACCAGCAGACACAGAGCAACACTGTCCTTTTTCACAGCAGACATTTTGACTTGTCGTGTTGGGAAAAGCACAGGTGTAGCTAATACAATTACTTATGCCTAAGTGGTTTTGTGCGTGCTGGCTCACCATCACACTGTCATGCTTACTGGGAGTCTTGGATAGAACAGAGCCATGGTTTATGTTATTGTCTTCCATGAAAAGTCTTATTAGCATTAATTTAGAGTCATGTTCATGGTGACCCAGCACATGTTTTTGACCAAATACCTCAAAATTTATATTGTGACGATGTTGCACGGTTGACTGTCTTTGCTTTCACAAAATATTTACACGATAACATTTTTGATAAATAATCATCAGCAATGTGGATAGTTTGTAAAGGCAAACTATAGAACAGCTAGAAGAGTCTAGTAAGTTCAGAAAAGAACATCGCTTCACTGTAATGCAGCCTCAAAAACCAGGAAAAGAAAATACTAATTGCAATATTACGATATTAGGATATCCAACATCTAAGACGATATCTAGTCTAATAACCCTATATGGATGTAATATCGATATTTTGTAAGTCCAGTATTCACTCTCCCTTTAGCTCTGTTTGTGTGTAAAGAAAGATCTCTTTAGCTGCTGAATGCTCCATTGTGTTCACCAGCTAGTTGCTGACTGTGTCTGTCGTCAACTTTAGAATTTGAAAGTGAAGGATTGTTGGCGGAGTTGTGTGCTCTCTCATAGATTCATTCATTCCATGATCCCGACTGCGTTTGACCATGTTGCCTTTGTAAAGACATGTTGCCTTTGTAAAGGGAGAGCCCCCCCAGCCCCCCGCCCCCCCAGGGAGCCTGCTGTGAACAAGTGGAAAATGACAGGTTCCTGTCTGGTGTTTGCCAGCCTCTAATGTCTCTGTCCGGTCATCCAGAAGAAAACCAACATGCAGCATGTCCTACTGTAAAGTGACAGGGACAGGGACAGAGACAGAGAGGAGTGATAAAGGGGGGAGGTAGGAAATGAAGGGAGTTCTGTTCCCTTTCTGGTTTCCTGTACGGGTCAATGCATCTCACATGTGAACGCACACCTGACACATCTTTGCTTGGTCTCGCTTTCTTTCCTTTGTTTTCTCTCTCTTTCCTTTGTTTAAGTGTTTATTACAAAATGGTGATTCGTGCAATGTTACCGGCTTATTCAATAGGCATGATCAGTGGTGATCAGCTTCATAGATGCTAAAAACAACTAGTAGCTTAGGTCTTTATCGTCGATTCACATGGTCGATCACCAAAAGAAGTACTACAAGATTACGATAAGGACCTCTAGCAACCACAGTAATTATGACAGGAGCAAAGGCGGCAAAGTCCATAAGGTGGGGGGGGGGATTATTATTACAAACGTAACTATTTGAACCCAAACTGTGATCTTTTCCTAAACCTTTCCAAGTATTTTTGTTGCCGAAACCTTCAAGAAGTCGAAGAAGTTGTTTTGTTTGTGTTCAAAACATTATGTGAAACCAACGTGTTGTTGTCTTTGTGTTCACAATGCTGAGCTTCACTTTCACTTTACAAACGCTGTTATTTTAATCCAAACCACAATCTTTTCCTAAACCTGCCAAAAAAAGTTTTTGGCTAAACCTAAAGAAGTCGCAGTTTACATGCATTACAATGGTATGGATAACCACTGATAACGGCCATTTAATCGGCTGATAACATACGAAATGGGTGCAATAAGCCTGCTTGGAAATATCTTGGAAATTTGTATTTTTTCCATCTTTCTCTTACATCTTTCTCCCTTTACATTTCCTTGCCTACCTCTCCCTGCAGGATGCTTTTGAAGTGCTGGCGGAGAGCTATGAATTCAACCAGAACGATGGTCCATGTTTGGCCTTCAGGAGAGCTGCGTCTGTGCTAAAAAGTCTGCCTTGGGCGGTGCGGTCCCTGGGGGCAACACTGGACCTGCCCTGCTTGGGGCAGCACACTAAGACAGTCATGGAGGTAAGGCCCAAAGGCTGATATGACAGCCAATCCATCTGTATTATGCGGTCTATGTGGTTTAAAGTAATACATGCTATCATACAGTTCGGTAACCCGTTCTGCAAAATTCCAAATAAATCGAAAAACATTTAAAAACATTTTACTGACTTTTGCAGGTAACCTTCCGATGTAGCTTGACAGGAACACAGTTAACGAGTACAATACATGAACTCTTTTTAATGAACACCAAGGGCACGAGGTCCTGTGGCACAATTGTGTGTTCACTTGCCAAAGAAACATCAGTGTGTCAAGGTCAGCCATGTTTTTTGTTTACGTTTCGTGTCTGGAACGCTTGGAGGTCGGAAGTTGGACATTTTCAACTGGGATATTCTGACCTCAAACTTTGACTGGTACGCAGCATAACTAGTGAATCCAAGCTACAACTTTGAAGTATTTTATCCCTGAAAGGAATTTTGGAGGCCAGGTGAACTATAGACTATACACAGACACAAAGCACAAAATAGAGAAACAAATGTGAAAATCAACCACGCAAGCTCACATGGAACAATGTGCACCAGGTGTACACCAAGCAACTCTGGAGTCATCATTCAACCCTACCACCAGCGGTTTGATACAACTCATCATCAGCTGACTCATCGTGAGCAATGCACATTTTGATTTTATGAAAGATGTAAGCTGCTGGCCTCTGTGAGCGAGCAAGATCCCAACTTTTTCTTTACGTTGGGCGTATTCCTTAGCTGAATCTTTCTTCTTCTGACAATGCCAATCTGCACAAATATGATTTCAGGTGACACCGAAAGTGGAATCTCATCTTGCCGTACACATTTGCCGTGAGTTACTGAAGGCAAAAAAAAAAAAACAAGATATCAAAAATAGTTTTGAAATTTCAAGCACTAGACGGACTAACAAACACACACATGTGCACACGCACTGACAGGCATCACACCATCTCGTCTTTGGGAAAAAAAGAAAAAACAGAAGGTCTTATCGGGTCACTTGGCAATCATCCCCTCACCTACAGTCGTGCTCAGGGCAGAAATCATGGCAAGTTGTCAGGGAAAGTGTCGAGAAATGTTTGCTTGGAGAGAACGCCGAGTCCCTGCAGGAGAACAAGGTGAGCTCTGCAGTCCAACTCTCTGACACATTAAACCTAACAGACACACGCCGGGTCTCCGAGCAAGTCTCCGAATCTGTCAAATCTGTCAGCGCTGAGGCAGATTCATTAAACAAAATAACACAAATGTCCCAAGAGACGAAAGTAGACTGCCTGTAAATGACCTCTCCCTGTTGTTGTTCGTACATGATTCAGACGCACAGCCAGCCGTGAGGTTTTTTTCTTCTTCTTCTCCCACTTGTCTCTTTGAACAGATCGCGGCTCAAAACAAGAAAATGACACAACACGAAAAACAAAGTGAAACCAAACAGAGTAAAAACAAAACGCTCGATGTGCCTGTGAACATCGGAGTGACACTCTGTCAGCCGCGACTGAACCGCTCGCTGCTGACTGAACATCCAAAGAGGGGGAAAGATATAAACCTACTGACATGAAAGTCTGGGAACGCCGAGGCAGAGTTGGGGATGAATAGTCAGTATGTGTTTTTCTGTGTGTGTGAGAGAGACGTTGTGCACGTGAAGAAGTGTGTCCTCCCCGGAGCAGCGAGTGTGTTGAAGCATTATCCTTGCGTTTGAGGTTAGCCTTAGCCGGAGGGTTGAAAAGCAGAGGTGGACGGGTGGATGCATCATTGAGCAGTGAAGGCTGCTTTAAACTGCACTGTACTCACAGTGTGGATCTCAGGTTCACTGGTTCATTGATACTAGATGTCATTCCTTCATGCACACGCTTAAAATGCACACACATACTTTCCCTACAATTCCCCCAATGGAAGACGGCCGATATTAACCAGATAACTGCTGCCTCACTTTTTTTGCCTTTACATAATGAAGACAGTTGAAACGTGACGGGCAAATTAGCCGAGCTCTGCTGCAATTAAAACGTGGAACAAAAGTGGTTTCGGAGCAAACAATAGAGGATGGGTGAAAGCGTTACCTTGGGCTTTTTATGAACGCCATAAAACCGGTATAAATCCTCGGTTTC
The DNA here is from genome assembly GCA_943590825.1 of Bovichtus diacanthus. Lineage (NCBI taxonomy): Eukaryota > Metazoa > Chordata > Actinopteri > Perciformes > Bovichtidae > Bovichtus > Bovichtus diacanthus. Next base: position 18,701,626 of record CALSBV010010813.1, read on the forward strand.
ACAACAACAAAGTCGTTATTTATTGAGGAGAAATGGAAACGAGGACACGAGGAACACCTGATTTAAGTGGAAACTGTTTTCAGATGAGCAGCAATTTGAGGCCATTTGTTAATTGCTGATGGAACAGGCACCAGGGGGAAAACATGCCGAGGCTGACACCGAGAGCATTTCTCTTATTGATATGGTTTACTTTTGTATTTTGCAGGAGGTCCTTCAATGTGGCCATTCGTTTGAAGTCGAGAACATACTCTCTGATGAAAGGTATCAAACATTTAAGGTCAGTAGATGGAAAAACAACTCCATCGTGCCTTTGCTTTCTCCATTTCGGTGCTTTAAAATTGCTGTGTGAATGTGATTTGCATTTGCTATCTCTTAAGGACATAGAGCTCTTGAAAACTTTGAATGCTACCCCTCCCCCCCCTCCCTGAGAAGAGCCTGTCATTTCAGAGCATGTCTTCTTGATTACGTCCTTACCTCATTTCCTGCCAGCTGTTCACGAGTGTGTTTGGGGTTGGACCGAAGACGGCGGAGAAGTGGTACTGCAGAGGGCTGCGCTCATTCAGCGACATTCTGGCAGACCGCAGCATTCATCTAAACCGGATGCAACAAAGTGGTACTTCAACATTTCGGCATTTCCACTCCGCCACTCCACAAACGTTAGACTGAAAATGACAACTAGAGTTTGCTTCCAAAAAAGACTCAAAGACAGGGGGCCTGTGTGCCATTTGGGATTTTTTTTTTTTTTTTGTTGTTGTCCCTTTTGGTCCCATAGGAGGCTCCTTATGTGAGGCGCTCGCTGTAATGTGTTTTCTCTAAAGTGAGATGAGATGTGACAAGCAGGGACTTTACAGTCAAAAACATAATGGAGAAGGCAGCAGGGGTATTTTTAATAAAAATCAATGAACAGTGACTGTGAAGGGGACTGCTTGCTGTGGAATTCCCATGAGCTCTCATCAATCAGCCGAGCAGAAGGGGGCCGTCACAGCAAAGCCCGCGAGAGGTCGCTGACTTACAGTGGGAGAGTTATGATTGGTTTCAAATGTTAGAGGTATTTGTGAAGAAAGCTTTTGGTTCGTGTTTCTGTGGGGAATCGTATTTTATTGCTTTTGTAACAATGTTATTTAGTTCAGTCAGTTAAAAATTCCTAAACTGCCAAGTGATAAAATGATCTTCCCGCAATCTTCAGCATTTATCGGCCCCGCTTCCCAGCCGCTCTGTCTCGGGCTCATTCACATGAATGCAACTATTGCATGGATCTGCATCCATAAAGACCAACAGTAATGATTGGGTTCAAAGAAAAGGATGAAAATGGAATCAGTGCGGTACAAAAGGTCATAGTTAGAGAAGAGATATTCAACCTTCCAGCTATGTTTAATGTTGTATAAACAAATCACTTACAACTACAATGCAGTTGCTATTATTCTATTGTTATTATTGCTATTGAAAGCAGTAAATTAGAATGGCACTCGGAGAGCGCAGAAATCCGCAAAGGCCAGTGCATTCGTTATTTCTCAGATGTTCCCATTTCCTGAGTTGGGAAGTCATTGTTTTCCCAGTCGAGAACAAATTTTTACGTTTACATGAATGCAGCACAAATGCCCTATCCCGCGATGTTAAAAAAGAAATGAAAATGAAACCCAAATTTGTGAATCTGCCCCGTGATTCGCTCCAGAATTTAACGGGTTCTTCCTTCGGCCACGATTCCCACTTCCACCAAGTATTTCTGAAGATCAGGCAATTTGTTTTTTTTTTTTTTTTTTTTTTTTTTTTGCTTAATCCTGCTGAAAGACAGACACAAAGAAAAACAAACAAGTGGACAAATCTGAGACGAAAACATTACCTCCTTGGCGAAGATAAAGATCAGATGTATCTGTCATATAGGCCCAACTGTCAAAGCTTGTGCCAAGTTAATTTAGGTAAAAAGATAACTTAATGAGTCAGTTCATTTGAAAATAAAGAAGATTTCAAAGAAAGATTAGTTATGGTCCATTGAATGTTTGTTCATTTTATCCGATAAATATTGTTGATGTTAACTTATCAATGTTCATTAACTGGGCCCTCTGGCCCTTCTGTGATTTCGCAAAAGGTGCCACTCCACTAAGCAAGGTGTGTATCCTTGGTTTAAAGCGTATCTGCAGTGATTTTTCTCTGAGGTGATGCGATGTTCATATCTGAAAGAAATGGCTGAGTGAACAGGAATGCAGCCTCAATTGTTGTCAGTGATAGAAATCCCACAGAGCATTCGATGTACGTGGTTAAATGTCTCGAAGGGAAGTACTGATGTGCAGCTTTTCATTTGTATGTCTCTTCTGCTGCTCAGGATGCATACACTGTAGCACTGCATGAGCTGGCAATTCAAAATATTATATTGCACCACTCGCAGGTTCCCATTCAGTTTGAAACTCCATCCGATGATGTATTATGCTGACAGACATCTTCATCAAACTGGTCCTAATCCATCACTCGGAAACACTGCGGTCTCTTGCTCGGCGCAGAGAAATAATGCCAGTTTTTGGCATGGAAAATGGGTTTGAACCCCGATCCCTCCAGTGTATTCAGTAAATCTTAAAAGAGCAGCAACGTGAATTATCGGCATCTATTTTTACTGCAGTGCAGACGGAAATGCTCATTGAAGATTTTGTAATTGTGCAGCTCCGTCTGTTCTGGGGGAATGAAAAAAATAAATAGAATGAAGGCTTTTTAATGTAGCGCAGAAAGAGAAAAATGCAAAGGGAGAGACCGAGAGGCCCATCAATCCATCGGTCAACATTTAGCTCAGTATCCGCACCGGCTGTAATCCTCTTGTGTCCACAGCCGGCGTGCGGCGGTTGTCGCCTTCTACCAGCCAGCAGAACGTATCACATGTTACCTTACTTTTAATTCACCCTGACTCTCCACTTCTCCAGAGGAAAATAGCCGTGATTGATGGCTGGCTCCCAGACTAACAACCACGTGGTCTTTTCCCTACAGGTTTTCTGCATTATGGAGACATCTCCAGGGCTGTCAGCAAAGCAGAGGCCCAGTCCCTGAGGAACATTATTGACGAAGCTGTCCATGCGATCACACCGGCCGCCGTAGTGACACTGACAGGTGGCTTTTGCAGGTACATGACTTGTCTCCTCCTCTCAGCGTTGATAGGGAACAACGCTTTCTCTCTCTCTCTCTCTCTTGTTTCCCGCTGTTGTTAAAGTCATTTTTTTTATGCACAGGGGGGAACGCAAGATATTAGATACAGTTGATATTAAGCAGTAGATCAAATGTGTTGGTATGACAACACAGCACACGATCACCATCTCTTCGTTCTTGATCATTAAAAAAAAAAGAAAAAAGATCAGGGTCATTCCCAACACAGAATTGTATAAATGTACATTAAGATGTTGAAACGCATTACTTTGCCAATCTCCGAGTGCACGGTGAGTGCTCTCGGAACGCTCCCTGGTGAGTGCAACTATTTGCACACAGCCGGTGCCTCCGTCCGCCACCACCTCTTTATGCTGCTGTTTTAATAATTTTTTATTTTTTTTTACGTGCGCCGCTTTGTGCCTGAGTAAGCGTGGAGCACTCTGCTCTGTGGTGTTGTAAAAAAAATCCAGCCATCACCAGTGGCGTGTGCGGTAAATAATTCAAAAGCAGTCTGGCAGTAAGGACAGGCGCTTGCCTCTCAACAGGGGTGACAGAGCTGCCGCAGCTCAGCTGATGGTTGTTAATAGTGCCCGAGCTACAAACAGTACGCGTTGCCAGGGAAGGGTTATTTTTCTTTTCATTCTAAACATCTTATAGAAATGTCCCTTTTATCTAGTTGCTGTATTCATACACATTCCAGTTTGTCAAAGTTGGTACAGAATGATCATAGACTGAATTTTTAAATGGGACAAAGTAACTTTACTTTACTTTTACTTCTGCTAAACAACGGCAACCGCGAAAAGTGCCAATAAGAAATATTACAGTGCTGCAGGAATGAGTCTTAACACCTGAAAAAGCCTTTTTAACATTCCCGGGCCACTCGTCTCGAAGTGTACTCAACCCTAACTTAACTTAACCCTAACCCTCTTTATTTAGCAATCAGCTAAAATCCCAAGATATTGTAAGAGTAGCACAAGTGGAAATGAGCTGTGTCCCATTCCATACAGACATGTTTAATAAGGAATAGTATTGTCCTCACAGTATATACTATTCACTAACCTTCAATCCACATACTTGCTGGTATGATACTAACAGGATACAATACTGTGTTGCAAACTGCACTTTTACAAGGCTTACTTGCCTGGTGTCTAATAGTTATGGTTAATAGTTCCTAGGGCTATTAAATCACATATCCACCACAAGCTACTGGTCACACCAGACTAAGTAATGCTGTAGCAGTAAAACCCCTTGACTGTATTAAATTGGTGCATTTACTGCTTATGAATCCAACTTTTTCATTTATAAGACGAAGATTGCGTTATTTGTCCTCTCGAAAAACGTTACATAGTTCTTGCTTTGACGTGATGGGACCGTGATGTGTGTTGGATTTGTCTCGCCGATCATTGGTCCACAACTTCCCGAAGTACAGATGTTATCAACCTGCGCAAGAGAAACATAAAACCCCGGTATCTCTCATCTTCAAAAGGATAAATGACAGCTGGGATGATATCTGATTATGTAAATAACTGCTCCTCAAGGGGATAATGTGGTAAAAGAGATGAGGAAAGTGATTAGAGCATCACGGAGAGTTAACATCAAGAATGAAGGGGAGGAACAGAGGAAGATTTATGGGCCAGGAGTATGCTGCAAAGTGTAACGGGGCCTGTGAGGGAGCCTTTTATGGCTCCGAGCACACATTTACTTCATCTCATATTCGGTGCAGGCTTGGCGAGCGTTACGTGCGACCTAATTGGGATAATGCGCAGCTATAAATGATGACTTGTACATTATCAGCCGGTAAGTAAGTAACTCACCATAATCTTGCTGAAAAGCACATTCTCCAGACATGGTGTAAACACAGCAGGAGGCGATACAAGGCCTATCACACCAACATAGCTCATATTGTCTCTAAGATGCCAGCGGCACCACTAATAACACACTAATTCTCTCCTGTGTGAGATATCTGAAAATGTTCCCTTCTAAGGTCCTGTCAAAGCTCGATTTAATTACCTATAATTTCCAGCATGAAGAGTTTCTTATTAGCTTCGTCTTTCCAGCCGATAGCCCTTGTCAAAAATAAAGCATACATATATATGTGTGTATATATATATATATATATATATGTACACCTCTTTAAATAGATATACTCTGCTCTACCATATCTTTCATCTGTGGATAACATACACAAAGAAATAACTCTGCTCCCAAAAGTTTCACGAAATAAGCGCCATGCTCCAGCAAACTCGAGCTGTCATGCACTTCAGAGGGGAACAGCATGGCGAGGATTTGTTGATGCCACTGACATTAGCCTTATTGTAAGGACAGCTGTGGAAGGCGGGTGACAAGTCTTAAAGCGGTTTTGTTGGGGGGAGGATTAAAAATAGATTAGGCTCCAAAATACAGCTTCTACCACCGCCGCGCGCGTGAAAGGCTCACACGGTGTCAGCAGAGTGTGTATTTATTTCGGTGGGAAGCCGGCAAGTCCCTGCTGCGGATCTTATTCAACATCATGTTGTCTGGAACAGAACTCAAAGTGACACTGATGAGGGGCCCAATGGTGTCGGCTCTCGAATCTTCAACTGGTGGGCTGAGTCCCACTGCATTGTTTCCCTTGAACAACAACCGAGATAAGTAATCCTTATCAGTTTAGTTCCGGATGTCATTATTTTTTTAAAACCAACTCTATTATCAGCTTGCAGGGGAAAGAGCAAAACGAGCCGCCTGATCATGAGGTATAGCCGCGTCGTACTTAGCTTACCTTTTTCACGTTATATCTCCGTGATTATCACCTTGTTATTCTGTGTCGGCAAGAAACTTAAGATAGCAAGTGAGATACGAGGTGAAAGGATGTTTCTTTTTTCCCTGACTGGCCACTTTTGACTGCCGCTGAACTCTGCTTCCTGCTGCAGATAAATGCATTCTGTGACATCTCCCAGCAGCAGCAACACTTCCCGCATCTGTATTATTCATACGTGTCGCAGTGTCGTCCACAAAAATTTGTAAATAACTATGTATATTTTATAGGCTTTGTGCTGAAAGGATTAATAATTTAGCATTTTCTCTCACGCAATAAAAAAAAAGAAAAAAAAAAAAAAAAGAAATGTAGACTGGCTAAACTCAACTGCTCTGCTCTTTGTTGCACTTCATTTAAAGTAACACTGGCGGTGTTACTGTGCACAGCGTGTTAACAGCCCATCAAAGCTAATATTTTCAGCGGGATCCTTCCCAGCCATATGTCCCGCTGAGCAGGAGTGGATGCCCTAATGCGAAATAAAAACAGTGCTTCTGAAGGTGCACTATTAGAGGCAGAGAAGAAGAAAAACACCCTCTACGCTGGAGAGAATGTGCCTGATGTGCAGCTGTCTTACTTTTCCGCTGACTGCGGTTGAACCAGAGGAGGTATCTGCACAGACCCGACACATACTAATGCTCCCGTGCGAACAGGATGGAGTTGAAAAGTGGAGTGCCTTCTCTTCAAATAAACACCAATTCCCATGTTTCTCGTTCTTCGATGAAATCAGCTTGTTTTTAAGCTCTGATAGGAGGCAAACTCAATTTATGCTGATAATGTCTCTGTCTCTCTCCCGCTTTGGTGTTTTTGCTATTCCCGGCACACATTCATGCAGTGCTCTCGAGTGGGTTTTTCCAGCGCAGCAGAGGCTAGCAGTGAGATTTACTTAACAACTCGAGCGCACTGCACAAGCTGGAAGTGTTTCGTGGATTCTCAGCTTTGCCAATTAAGAGTGTCGGGAAAGGTTCGGTGGAAAGTTGCTCATTCAGCATATGGAAATTTGCAGCGCAGTCTCGAATAGCTGTCTTTACCAGTCAACTCATTAAAGGGGAAGTGACAACTTTTCATATAAAGGCATACACAAATACAACTGAGTGCAAACACAAGCGTAAAAAGTGAGCATTCCCCACGTCTTCTATTATTTGAGAATGAGAGCAAATTGCATAGAGTGGGCTGAGTGAGCCTGTAAGCCAGGCAGCCACTCATACTGTTAATGCCACGGGGGTACATGCTCTCTGCCTCTTACGCGAACCATTAACATTATCATGCCTTGTGGAGCTCTAATGGCTGTTTTCTAATACTTCCTTGCTCCCTGAATTAGCCACGGTGACCTTTTTGAAGCTTTCCCGCGAGCCATTCACAGCCTCCTTTTAATGTCCCTCGCTCCCGCTGCTGTCACTCATTTGTTAGAGGCGGCAAGGAGAGATCAAACGCGGAGCGTCGCTGCAACTGATCCTTCTTGGCAGCCATATCGCCGGCATCAACATTCGTTTTCATTTCGCCTCGTTGGCGCTCACGTCTGTATGATTTTGCCTATTGTTTATCACAGGGTTTGTGAGTGTATATGTGTGTGTGTGCGCGTGTGTGTCAGCGGGTGTTGGGTAATGATGAGATTGAAATGATACCTGGCCTTTTAGCAAGCCGAGGCGGCGGGCCAACATGAGCAGATCGCAGCCCAGCAGGGGGAAGCTTCTGTCATTTGAGGGGCAACTTCAGCACTTGTGGACGGTGTTTGCACGTCTGCACTGTCATGACTGTCCAAAAAGCTGCACGATGAGGTTGTTTTAGCCTGTAACTATAATCACAGAATCCGTTTTCGTTCAAGCGGTCCATCTGACTGCTTTCTTGAGTCATTCTGAATGCACTGAGCCGGCGGCAATTTCGTGACTGAAAACTGCGCCGAAATATATTTGTCAACGGCCTTTTTTTCCCATGACTAAGACGAGACATTGACAAGACAATATCAACGTGGAATGGCTACTTCCCCTCTTCCTCTCTCTCTCTCTCAAGGACAGAGAGCCCCCCAGTGCTCAGTCCTCCTCAGTCCTGACAATTGTGCTACTATAATGCATAAAGTTTGTGGTTTTGTGGGTTTAATTGAGTTGAGGTGGTTGATTTGCGCTGATTTCTTCCCGTCGGGGCGGTGCGGATGTGCTCTCACAACTGGCCGGGTGGTTGTGATGCACATCTCTAATGAACGCAGACAGGAGGACTCGGAGTAGTAAAGATGCACTCTTAACCATTCAACCTGTGTTTTTCATCAGATAATGATAAGATAAAAAAATCTTCTGTCAAATAGGTTTGACAAAAATTACAAAATTATTGTTTTTTGGCTAAACTTAAATTGAGAGAAATATAATCTGATGACAAAAAAAAAAGGACAAAAGGCGCATGTGTCACTAAATTAAAAAGAAATAGAAGAGAAAATGTAATGACAAAAGGTTGAATAAAATATATTGGCTTTTCATCGACTAAAACTCTTTGAGTTATTGTCGACTAAAACTATGAAGGATAAGAATGACTAAAATGTGACTGAGACTATGAAGCAGTAATCGTCTAAAGACTAAGACTAAATCTAAAATAGCTACGAAAAATGAACAGTGCACTGAGTGAAACACCTTTGACAGGTGGTGAGTCCTCACAGGGCTCACACACAGACAAACACATTCACTCTCATATTTCAGAATCAGAAATCCTTTATTAGTCCCACAGCGGGGAAATTTACATGGTTACAGCAGAAAGGTAAAAAAGGATACAATAAAAACACACGTGGAGCAGCTTCTAAATCAGCCGAGTTTGCCGTCTGCGGGGCGGCTGAGGCTCAGGAGGTGGAGTGGTCGTCCACCAGTCGGAGGGTCGGTGGTTCAATCTCCGGCCTCTGCGGTCAGCAAGTTGAAGTGTCTTTGGGCAAGATACTGAACCCCAAATTTCTCCTGATTGCATGGCCAACGGTGTGTGTGTGAATGTTTATCCCTAATGATGAGCAGGTACCTTGTATGAATGTGTGTGAATGGGTAAATGCTGACATGTTGTAAAGTGCTTTGAATGATCGCAAAGATTGGAAAAGCGCTATATAAATAAAGTCCATTTGTTGCTGTTTTTTTGTTGTGCCGTTTGAATGCCAAAGAGCAAATCACAAATGAAGCCAGTGATTTTATTTTATTTTTTAACTAGTAAATACGCTTGTCTTTGATCATTTTGACAATCAAACACTGAAGTGAACAAGCTTTATTATATATTTCCCGAGAATCTGGGCGGAAGCAGAATTAACACACGGGCTCGCGGTGTAGACACACTGGGGTGCAGCCAACCGTTTTTGTAATTGTGTTGACTGGGGATGCACGAGCAACTCTGGTACAGCATGGAGCAATCACGAGAACTGGCTGGGGCAGGACCAATGTTTTGCTAAAAGGAGAGATCCATTATTAGCAGGTGGAGTTGGAGTGGGCTTCAATAATAGCCAAACAAATCAGCCCCTGTTATGACCTTCAAAAGCACAAATATAGAAATATAAATATGCTTTCAAGGGCAGTTGATGTCCCATGTGCAGGACATTTTTAAATTCCTTTGTGCGACAAGTAACGGTGGTTGCATTGTTTTGCAAGTAAACTTTCATTAGTGAAATTAAGTGTTTCTCTATTGTTAATAGGTTTGGGGAGCGGCCGTATGTAAGTAGGATACATTTATATATTATATAATATATATTTAAGTAACATTACTTAAATACTCTGATACTTTGATTAGGTTACTGACTATATATATATATATATATATATATATATATTTATTTTTATTTTTATTTTTTTTTCACAGGTAATTCATTTCATCTGAATACACTTTTTGAAAGTAACCCTCCCAACCCTGCTTGTGGGTAACATGTACTGTAGTTGCTGTTTACTAAAGCAACTAAAAAGATTTCTCAGGAAATCGTGCATGATCAATGACAATAAACCAGCAAAGAAATCATTAAAATGGCTAATAATTATTTGAATTGTCCTAAGACGGCCATATTAACAAATACAGATAGCTTGGGGGTACTTAAAGGACTATTCCCTGCACAAATGAAACTCTTTGGTATGCATATTGTGTACATATCTTATGCACTTGCAGGGGTTCTCTGCTGAGCTTTTTCAGTTTTTCTGTTCCTACCTGATAATCACTTAATAATCACTTCCACAGCGGTACAGTTGTGCTGACGGAGAAATTGCATTGTGTGAGCGCAGTCAGGCTCCATATGGGTGTGCTTTATGACACCGATCCAAGCAGGAAATGATGATTCTCATAAAAAGTTAAAGCTCTGACAGCTGAGGAGGCAACAAAAAAAAAAAGAGGGAGCTTTCACACTTAACAACTAAGGACAAATTACTTGTTAGAATAATGAAAAAAGTCAAGGCCATTAGTATGGCCTGTGCTTTTAATAGCTCCGTCTGCCACCTTCCCTCTTCATCAGTTAAGGGCTGTGACTAAAAGATAATTATTTTCATTATTTCCTGAGCACAGTGAGTGAGTAACAGCGCTATGTCTTTATATCTAGGGGAAAGGAGTTAGGCCATGACGTAGACTTAATCGTGACTACACCTGAGCTGGGGAAGGAGGACATTCTGCTCACCAGCATTATCAGAGGACTGAAAAAACAAGTAAGTATGTTGTTTCCTTTTTTTTTGTTGTTGTTGCAATTAAGGGACGTAATGAGGACATTAAGCCTTGTTGATCACCATTTTTGAATAAAATCCAGTGCTTTCCCTAAAATAAACAAGTAGGCAGTATTGGTTTGAATCGAAATCACTGAAATTAAAAATATTTTTGGGAAAAAGAACCCCTGCTGTATGGACTTATTATAGGCTAAGGTAAATACTGCAGAATGTCCTCTTGAAAACCATTGCTGTGTTACAAGTCTTGCGTCGCAATAAGTAGGAGTTCAGAATAGTATTCGAACACTTTGCGATTTAACTTAAAGGGTTGAAACTGGTTGTTTCAAGAAACTACAGCTGGACACGTGTTTCCAGTGTTTCCAGTGTTTTAGTGGAGATTCACACGTCACTGGATTAAAATGGGTTGCATCACATAAACTAGTTTTTATGTAAAGACGATTTGACCCGTTTGGATTGAAGAGTAAAACAATACAGAGTCCATTCAGTTTGTTGTATGTAAACTGGGCTGGACTGTTCCGATTGCAACTAAGATTTCATTCATATGGTGGTGTGTTCTTTGTACTATGACTGAAATTATACAAAAGAATTGCAATCTATTGCCTTGCTTAAAGTATCGCAAAAAAATATTGAACCATAACCCCTGCGTCATGTGTCATGGCCGAGGTGTTTTCCCACTTCCTGTTTTATTTTGTAAAGTTGTTTCCCCTTGTGTCTTGTTTAGTTTTGCTTCCTGTCTGTGTGTAATCACCCTGCCACCCTTGTGTCGTTACCTGCTCTCTCAGCTGTGTCTCGTCTGTCATTAGTGGATGACGCGCAACAAAGGTCCCAAGGCTGGAATTTAACCCGGGATGTTGTAGTTACATGGCATGTGCTGTAACCACTCTGCTTCCAGGGTACATTTACAACGTTTAATATACATCGTTTGGCCCATTTTTTTTTTTTTGCCATGCTGATTTTTTTACATTAATGTTTTTGCATAAAGCGAAGATGCTATGGTAACTTCCTTTTTACATAGTCGATTGCTTTCGATTGGATGACGCCATTGATATTTTCTAGCAAACCTTTTAACCCATCACGAAAGCTAAACACGTTTTCAAGATTTAATGGTGAGACCAGATTTGATAAATCACTAGCTCGAAACTTATAAACTTGCTAAAGACTTGGGGCAGGCTTCAAACAAAAACTTTGTAATGGGTTTATGCATAGCTGGTGCAACCCAATCAAAGTGTTATTGTGCCTTGACCCAAATCCACTTTTTTTTTTTTTTTTAAGTTACTGCAAAGTTAATGGAATGCATGCATGTTGTCGCTATATTATCAGATGCTTACGCAATATTTAGATTTATGATAAACCCCTCATTAATCCACTAGTCAATGACATGCAGCTATGTTTGGATAATAACACATGGAATGGACTCACTTTTCCATCATTCAGATCTGTCAGTCGCCCTTTTATAAAACTCAAGAGAGAAAAGCTGGACCGAGGTCCTGCCGACTTCGTTGCCTTTTAATGGAACGAGACTGGGAAAAGGTGAGTGAATCAAGTAAAAGAGACACGGTGCAATCCAGGGGGCTTTTAGGTGTGCTTTCAAGGACCATCGGCAGCTTTGGAGGCCCCTTAATGGAAAATGGATCCTTGAAAATCCTTCAATGAAAAAAAGGGGAGGAAAGAAAAGGAGAGGGTGAACGTGAAAGAGAGACAACGAGAAGGACGGATGGCGTCCGAATAAAGTGGAGAGAAAATGAGCAGAAAGTGAGACTCGTGAGTGAGAGATAAGTGACGGACAATGTTAATGGCAAGGTGATGTTTACTAACGGTTCCATTACTGTACTCCAAATGATGAAAAATGACTTGCTGCTAATACCCTAGTAATGTGGCGAATGTCAGTGGGCTCTAGAAGTGTCCGTGTGACGGAGGTGCTCCCGGTCTCCGCCGCGTTTGTGTAGCGCTTTGCGGTTGGCGACGCATTCTTGTTTTGCATCGTTATCATGTGGTAACAATCAGAAGGGCAGGTGTTACGTTCTGAAACGCTTTTATTGAATGGTTTATTGTCTTAAGGTTTGGTTAGCGGAGCGGTCAAACATAAGCAAAAAAAACGTGAGTGTATGGAATGCAGTTATTGTTAGCTTGAATGTGAACGTGCTGATATGATTAGCAGCATGTTATGTATGCTCCTTTATAGTTCTGGGAGGGTTCCACTGACTAGGATTGAGTAGGGGGGGAGGTGGTGGCTATCTTAGGTTTATGTTTGTTACCTTTGTACAATTGTGTCATGCCTTATTGATAAATGGGTTAGTTAATGGGTAAGATAATTTTTTTATATAGTATATATTTATGTTTGACTTGTGTTTAGGTTGTTTAGGTGGAAGTGGTCTGATTGTAGCACCCCTGGGTTTTGGTAGCACCTAAGGGTGGGGCTTATAAAAGGATACTCTTGTGCCAGAAAAAACTGAACATGAGTAATAATAATTGCCAATAAATGCCCATATTTGGGGTTGGCTATATATCTCCTGCCTCTGCCTCCTTACTTATGGTCCTGACCGCTCCCAAGGTCAGTCTAATGTACCGATTTAAAACGCATTGCATGTAAACACATTTTCCTAATTACATCAAACTGAGGTCTTAATCACATTTTTGGAAACAACATTTACATTTTTACACCTACTGCTTGTACCTTGTCCAGCTTTCTGGCTTTACAACATTATATGAGAATGAAAACTTCAATAACACCTTTTGCATTTAAGCTAAGGGAAATGTTAGTTAGTTTAAAAATATCTGTTGTGTACAGACAAATGTCTTTAATGTCTGCAAGTTCAGTTATACAAACTGTAGGGCCTCACCATAGAGGTCTTCGGAAATCCAAAAATGTGTGCCTGAACCCTAAAAGACACGGCAGTTACTACCCAAAACCGAACCAGACCTGTGTCTTATTTGAAAGCTAGGACGCGGACCCATGCAGATCCGAGAAATAATCCGAGAGATATTGTGTGTTTTTACATTTATTATCTTACTAAATGCTTTTTTTTGGAAAATACATGCTGGTTTGTTAATGTTGAACAAAAGTGATTTCTGCCAACCTCTACTATTAAAGATTTCAGAGATCCTTCAACCTTAACTAGCTATCGATATGGTTATTTTGTCTGTAGTTATTCATTTAATTATTAATCAGTCACCCATTAATAAGTTATAGTTTAATATATTTTATAAGATTACTTTATGAGACTATAATAACTAGCTGTCGTTTTAATTTGTTACAAAGGTAGTGCCCCATTCAAGGTGATTTAATGTAAATCAAGTCAAACTAATTAATAATCAATAATTATATTTAATGTAGTAATTAATAATAATTTTTTAATAATTACTCATTCCTTCTAATAGCCATTTTAATGCATTTTGAGCAACTGCACCTACTTCATTGTAGTGCCAGTTATTATCAACCCCTATTTATGATTTTATTAATATTCGCATTTTGGGCAATCGGCAGGGCTAAAAACAAGTCTCACCTAGTTTATTTATTTCAAGTTTATTTATACAGCCTAATATCACAAGTGATACATTTGTCTCAGTGGGCTTTACAGACTGTACAGAATACGACCCCCTCTGTCCTCAGACCCTCGACTAGTCTGTTGCAGACCACGTTGTGGCCTTTTCCATACAATAGTATGGTCTCATTCTGAACCGGAGCATCTGCAAAATGAATCCATACCCAATATGTTATGTTATCCACAAACAATTTGACACAATATGAGATAAATAAATCCACATTTTTGTTATCTTCTCAAGCTATCTTGACTGTAAGGAAGCCAGGCGGGACAATTGAGTGAGATTCAACTCTTCTTTGTTTGGGAGGGGGAGAAGGAGAGATACCTAGCGGAGATCTGCGCTCTACTAAGTGACCTTTTCTAATCTGGAAATGCGTTGACTCAAAGCTGAAACCAGGGTCGCTTTTTCTTAGTTGATAAAACGTTTTAGGGATGTGAGACACGTCTTCGGTTTCATTTCTCGGTTGCTCTAACTGGACTTTCATATTTCATTGTCTCGTCATTAGCTGAAGCAAGACGCCCCACACCAATGCAGCTTACCCACTAAAACGATAGAAAATACACATGAGCTGTCTAGAACCGTAGCTGTTCAGTCAGATGGACAACTGAAAAATGCCTCCTGTGGAGACAGAACCTTAAAACTGCAGATTTTAAGATTTAATTTTTTTTTTTTTTTTACAGTGTAGTGACACTACGAAGGGATCACTGATCACTCATTGCACATATGGCATATTTCTATTGTTCAAATACAGTCTCATGATGAGCTTGTGTCTTCTTTCAGAGCAGTTGTATGCCGTTAAAATGTCTGTACAAGTAAAGTCACTATTAATGTAACACAGCAGATCTCCTTCCATTAAACGTAATGGACAAAAGTGGATGTCCACAGGTCAACGCAAACACATTATGGACAATATCACTTACAGAGAATGTACGGTACAAAGGAAAAGGGGAGACGCAGTTGTCTCCCTCAGATAAATGCGTCGTTGGAGAGGGTCATGAGAGGAGACAAGTGTTTGATGAAGAGCTCGGCCTCGTCTAGTCTACCCGTCGGCTTTTTTTCTTTTGAGTCATCACTGGGTTTAAAATTAAATCCCACCGCCCCTCTCCCATCCACACCTCCACATGCCTCCGCTCCTTTCCTGACCATAATTACCTCCTACTTACTATGCTGTCGCGGGGGCACTATCACCTCTTGCAGCCGCGTACTTTACCACTCTATGTAGAGGGAGCTAGGTGAAAGTGCCAGAGTATGTGTGAACGTGCGGCGGATAAGGAGGCGGAAAGCATGCGAGACAGTGAATTAGGTGGGTAAGGCAGGTGTTAAAAGGGCTCTCGGAGGGAAGGGACAGCACGGTACGACCGGACACTTCCGTCTCAGCGGGCGGAACGGAATAGGGATGCGGAGGGGCCCAGTCTGCGGGGACAGGGACACAAGAGACAATGATTAAGTAGAGGTAGCAGAGGTTGACTCTAAGTCGTGTAACCTTGTCATCTGCAATCAAGCCCCCGGGGGCCCACGTGTCTTCACTCAGGCCTAATATCGCGGGCAGTGCTGGCAAACCCCCCCCCCCCTGTCCCCATCCCTTGAGCGCTCCCTTCTCAGCCTGCAGGGAGTTAAAAATACATCTATCTAGAAACGTCCTTGTAAAAACGGGTTCATCATCTCTCTCTCCCCAACCCCCCCACCCCTCCCCCTGCTGATATTCTAAAAGCATAACTTGGGGGCAGAGGCAAGGTCAGCCACCAGCTTCTGTGGCAGACAGATGAGACTCAGCTTGGCCCTGGTAATTGCAACAGAGAGACGGAGAGGGCCATGTTTCATCCTCTATCCATCTATCATCTCCGTCTCTAAATACTGTATAAGTGCTGCTTTCTGAAGGCTGAGCTCTGTGTGCAGTGCCACCATTATGATGCCATTCAGCTACGGCTTTATTGTTCTGCATTTGGTCTGAGTCAATGTGGTTAGGGAAGTGAGTTTTCCCCTTTGCTTGAATAACCAATTCAGCCAGCGCTGCCAGACACAGCTGGGGTTATTTTTGCAGTTCTATATAGAGTTGGTCACTTTGAAACCTGAATCAAATCTGAGCGGCACGCCTAAAGACTACTTTCGCTGACATTGAGAGGACACACACATGCAGACACACAAACCGCTGCACTTTCATTTCAGCAATCAGAGCTCTTTCATTCCGTCGAAGTTCCAAATCAAAGTCGAAGCACAGTTCAAATGGCCCTGGCTAACATGTGCTAATCTGCGACTCGAAGGCAGGTTTTGAAGTCTCTCACTGGGAGTCAGAGAGATTGCGAGATGAGATCAGAGCTCTTTGCGTCCCCGACAACATCTCACTCGTCCTCTGGATGCAGGTGGCGGGCACTCATCACTCCCTCTCAAGAAAAGACCCAAAGTAAATAATCAAACGGGGGGGAGAAAAGAAAAGCTCAGCTTTATTTTTAAATCATAATTTCAAAAGTCATGTTCACTTGACTCTTATTTTTTCAGCGCTAAGAGGCGAAGCTTTGGGGGAAAGATTATCTTCCCGCTGTCCTCCTCTGTAATTCCCTCTGTAAACAGTTCTGCTGGAATAAGCTTACTCTCAGATGCTCGCTGACATTACCTGCTGCGTGGGAGATGATTACAGATCGCTATTGGGCTAAACAGCCCCTGGCGATGCTGAGACGGGGGAACTTCATGACATCCTGTTTTTATGGTGGATTTGTGAGTGAGTATGTGTGAGTGTCAGACAGAAGGAGAGAATCAGAGAGGAAGCAGCGCGACGTGTGTGTGTGTGTGTGTGTGTGTGTGTGTGTGTGTGTGTGTGTGTG
>CALSBV010010813.1:18732192-18748379 GCA_943590825.1 Bovichtus diacanthus
CTCTCTTTCTGTCTCTCCCCCTCTCTGTCTCTCTCACTCTCTGTCTCCCCCCCTCTCTCTCTCTCACTCTCTGTCTCCCCCCCTCTCTCTCTCTCCATCTCTCTCTCCCCCCCACACCATGGTAACAGCAGAATCTAATACGGAGCTCACTGTCAAATTATGATATCTTGGATGTAGAGTGCTCACAGCTCTTTCGACCCCCCACCCTCCTCCACTCTCTGAGCAGTGGATGAGTGGACAATAACAGGGCAATTGCACTGGGCTTTGGGGAGCGGCGGTTGCGAACACTGCCGCCGGCTGGCTGGTGCTGCTCAGTGTTTGCGCTGAGGATGGCAGCCGCCCGGAAGGTAGGCCCCTCTCTGCGAGCGCAGGCAAGGGGAGGAGATGTTTAATTTAGCGGATGGCGGCGCAGGGACCCTCAGGGCGTCACATACTGTAAGACACACACATACCTGAGCGTACGTCGCGACAGACAAGTGAGCCAAGGAAGGTGCGGCCTCCGTCCTCCAAACATCCTGGTGGCAGGCTGGGAGATCTGGGAAATTAGTCTTTTTTTTTTCCTTCTTTTTTTTCATGGAGGGATGTGTGGTGTAGGTGGGGGAGCAGTTGTTCATTTACCATTCACATTTGCAAACTTTGCTTTTCTCGACCTTGGTGGCACGTCTATTCTTATCAATTTGAACTCACAGGGGTTGATGAATAGACCCTAGGAGTTTAAAGAGGATGAATTGATACATATTGCGATTGTTTGTTTCACTTTTCAAGGTCAGAAGTCGATCCAGGCTCTTACCTTTCAACCCAAGTCAACGCAGTTGTATTTAGTGCAATAGCTAAATAATCTCTTTTATTGGCGATTTAAGAAGGGCTTCATGGTATAAAAATAAAAATAAATCAAGAAACGGACTCCTGGGAGAAAGGAATTAAATATGCAATTATGCACATGCGTTGCCTCTAACTCACACACTAATTAAAACACCTACAGTTATCTTTCTCAGGCTGTTAGGAGAACATCAGCGTTCTCCCCAAGAACTGAGAATTAAACCCTTTTTTTCCTCTGGACAAAAACACCACTGGCTTTTTTCCGCGTATTAACGTACAAAACATACGATTAATATGCTAGCTGCAAAGTCAGCCACTCCAGTCAGAAAAAAAGTCATTTTACGATGTTGATCATTGTAAAACACATTTGGTTCAAACTTGACGCAAACAAAAATAAAACTCATTCCAACTGTTCCAACAATCACCAACTCTGGTCTGAGAGTTCGAAAGAGAGATGTTTCTCTTTCCCGGCTTTAAAAAACCCTGCACATTCTGGTGTGAAAAAAGGGTACTACAGATTCACACTGGAGGTAGCATCCTAACCACCAGCCCATCTGCAGAAACATAAAAGAAACAATTTGATCCAAAATACCAATTAAAAGCAAGCAGCAATTTCATGCTACTTTATTATAACCTTTTTTTTTTATTCTATTACAAACTTTTGGCTGACAGTTTTAATCCAATGCTGTTTATAATGAGCAAGACAAAAAAACAAAACTTAAATCATTCCTGTTCTTGCCCACATTTTAATCAACCAATAGCAAGGAGATGAAGAATCAAAGTGCTGAAATAAGACACGCAGCCACATCTGCTCTGTGTCTTCACACTATTCATATGAAATCTAACTACGGAGGGCTGAGTGTAGATAAGGAAATGCGAGACACTGTGTCTTACATGGGCTCAAAACAATATGTAGCATTTCATTAAGCGCACTTAGTGGATTCTAAGTGGAATCATCGTCCCTGTTTATTATTGTTGCCGAAGTGGACTATTCCAGGAACATTACACTGGTAATTGCTACACTGGGTGTTCTATTTTCAGGAACAGTTTTTTTAATTTATTTTTGTAATCTTTCATTTCTTCCTCTAGGCTTTCTGTAGTTTGTGGATGATCTATTTTTTTTTATAGCATATGCATTAGTAGTGGATTTTGCACTCTGTATTGGATTGCGCCTGCTTTTGCTTCTTATTCTTCGGATTCTTCTCATAGCCACATAAAGCTTCCGTGAGCTTCAACCTCATTTACACCTTGTAACAAATCTCAGTACCTGGGTAAGATAAAGCATGTTTCAGGTGTAAATGCACACAGCGGACATGTAGGTCACCTGTAGAGGTCATCAAATCTTTAAAAACTATTTTTTAAGGGTGTTCCAAAACTTGACATGAACAGTTTACCTCATCATGAAGATTATTACACAAGATAAAAACAACTGATGTTGGTCCGACAGGATTATGCTTGTTTGTGCCACTTTAAAGGAGAGGTACAGTAGGCGGGAGATCGAGCCAGTTTTGTATGGTGCTTGTCTCTGTTCATCTGCTTGTAGGCAATGTTTCTGCAGCGACTAAAATGATACACAAGGGAGACGCAGTAAGCCCCTTACGTAAGTAAAGCCCATTAAGTAATGACCTTACACTGTTTGCTGTAAAAACCTATCCACTGTAAGATTTCACCCGCTGCCTCTCCTCGACTGTTTGCTTTGCTGCTGCCACCTAGTTGCTCATACTAAAATGAGCACAACACTTAGAAACAAATCAGCCACGTGTCTCTGAACGTAAATCAACAATGATTGATTCTGAACATGTAGCACCTCCTGTCCACCCCCGTCTTTTTGGGAAGCATTTCAGTGCTGTAAAAGTGTGAGCTGATGAAAAGAAAACACTAATTAACACTAAATAGATGCGTATTAACATAATTAGTTCACAAGACTAACAGTTTACAGCCACGTTAGTTGCCCTGAGGCTGTACTTCAGCACAGCTTGGTCTCCTAAAAATGTACGTTTCCATTAAATGAAACCGCATTTTTTCTATATGCTCTGAGGAAAACGTATTATCTCCCGGATTATGTTTTGTTTTTATCATGTGACAAATACATTTCTAATCAAAGTCTGCAGAAGTCTTCACAGGCACGAGGTTTGGTTGGTTACTGGGTGAAACAAAGACAGGACTTTTACCCAGGAGACCGCTGATCAAGTCCCGCCTGAAACCGAAAGTAGACTTTTGACTTATTTTAACTTTAGCCGTAACTTAAGTTACAAAACAAAAAAGATCATTTTAAGCCAATCCGTGATTAACCAAGCCAAACTTAACCAAGTAGTTTTGTTTCGTTTCCATTCACGACGTCAACCGAGGGTTTAAAACTGCCACGGTAATCTGGGGAAAAATATGTTTCCCCTCGAAGAAAATTGAGGATGTTGTATGGTTTATTGGCTTACAAATTATTAGGAGACACGGTTGTTCCGCAACATGTCCACCATCTTAGTTTAGCATGTTAATATTTGCTAATTCGTACCAAACACAAAGCACAGCTGAGGCCGATGGGAATGTCATTAATTGTGCAGCTATTTGACTGTAGAGCAAAGGACGAATTAAAGATTTGACCTGATGAAAAATGACCGCTTAATTACAGTTCATCCTCTAGGGACCATGAACGTCTGTACCAAATCAATCCTTCCAGTAGATGTTGAGATAAAAAAGAACACTTTGACCTGCTGGTGGTGCGTGGGGAAAAGTAAAGGGAATCACAAGTCATAAGGATTCATCTACCAGGGACTCACCATAGCATCGCTTAAAAACCACTGTGATGCTAATATCATCAAATGAATTAACTACAAGGGAAATGATACCTCAAGCTCTGAGTAACTAGTATTTTCCACTCCAATAAAGTCAGGCTATTCATATGATTTGGCTTTGCTGATTCCCAACTCGCACTCCGAACTGTGCGCTGTACACTGACTGCAAAGCCGTGCTGTGCTAGCCGGGGTACATGCACCCTGTTCAGAGAGGTTTCCTGTTTCAAAAAGATAATATAGAAAAAAGAACGAAGGACCGAATAGAAATGCCAAAAAAAAAAACCAAACATTTTTTTCTTTTTTTTTTTAAAGCCGTCAAATACCAAATATTTGAAAGATGTTTGCCTCCCCAAGACGTGATGACAATGTTGGAGTCAACAATTCACAGTGTGTTTCAGTCAGGAAAAAGTAACACTACAAGATAAATCGTCATCACTGTTTTTGGAGAAATGTGATCATTTCTGCAAAAAAAAAAAAAAAAGTCATTGCCATGGGAATGTGATTTAGTAATGTCATCATCATGGCTGGAGACATCCTCACCGTAGGCAGAGTGGTTATCACTGTCGGTGCAAACATTATCGCCACAGATAGAAATGTCATCACCATGGGTATCAATGTCATCACGACAGGTAGAAACGCCATCTCGAGTAATCACACACTCACTCTGTCCCTATCGCTGGCCATATATCATGAAATGGACGATTATCATCCCTGGAGCCAACAAGAAGCTCGCAGTGACATTGGACAGTGATGTGACAGTGCTGTCTAGGAAAAAATAAAAAGGGCAGTTAATAAAAGTAGAGCGATATACTGCACGAGGATATCTTGGCGCGAAAGCAAAGCTGGATGAGGAGTTGCTTCTTAAGCTGGGATCAGACTACAGGATTTAAAGAAACTCAACATATCTCATATTTACAGATTTCTTTCACACGACCTTGTCTCTCGTTCCAAGAGAAGTTCCCACCTAGCCGTTAGATTACAAGAATCATTCGGATTTGCAAATGGGATTTGGAAAATTGGACCGTCTTGAATGTTGCAAACATGTGCATTCTTGCAATCTGTGGCGAGAAGACTCAAAACGAGCATGGAGCTAGGCCAGCAGTAAAATCTTTGCAGTCATCATTTGTGGAAAGGAAGGGAAGTGAGAAAATGTGGATGCCAGAATGGGTTTTGCCGATGTGGAAACCAGGAGCTTTTGATTTTGCAGCCAGAGCTGGAAGCACTCTTAGTATTCACTATCGAGACATTACCTTCTAAAGATGGTGCTCGCTTTTTTTTTTTTTTTTTTTTTGCAGTGACCTTTCTCCTCAGTTTTGTTTCTGCTTTGCTACTTCATGATACTATGCTAGGGTATGCTTGAAAGGAACTGTCATTCAACCATGTCTTAATGCAAAAGTGTTATCTGTATATCTGTTCCAAATGGTGGGTAGAAAAGGAATGATAAATGCGCAAACTTTGGACAGTTTATCCTTAAAGGATTTCACGGTGTAAAAAAAAAAAAAAGAAAAGTAATGGAAGTAGTTAGTTTCATCAAATTTGCAAGATGCGACTGCATGTGAGTATCATTTTCTTCATACTTGCAATACTGGCCATCCATGCATGACTCACAGATGTATCTACAATATGCAAGCAACAAACATTTGTAAAACTTTGATGCCACCATGATTTGAGATCTGCATGTGAGCAATGCTCGCAAATAGTTTTTTTTGTGAAAAACTATCAGACCCAGCCCCGTAGTTTTAGTTCCAAAACAAAATTTAAAACTTTTTGTAAAGACCCAATGCACTCACAGGAGGATGATTTCCATCCAAATGACATCTCGCCCGGTCCACTACCCACTTGATGAGTCAATAGTATATGCTATAACACTGCATTAAACAACTAAAACACGCTTACACGGTTACACCATTACGCGATCAAAAAAAGTTTTGCGATCCAAACTTGCAGAATTCCAGCATCTTACTAGCATACCGTAGTTAAAAAAAAAAAAAAAAACTTTATACCATCATTACAGAAAAATAGTAAACAGCAACATAACCTTACCGTAGTCCACCTATATCAATATATGCAAAACTATACAAAAACGGTTTTATTAATATAAATAATATTTAACACCTATCTAATCTGTCAGGCCAAAATAAAATCAATTCTCAAATATAAATATGTGGCTCTTACAACAGTTGTGTGTGAACAACCAATTTGACCCTGCCACCAAACCTTGACGTTAATCCAGTTGCACACCTTGGGATGAACTTGATCAGTTTAAAAAAATGTGTCACTGGCATGATGTGTGGCAGTAATGTCAGGCCAAAAGGCAGTCAAATATGGCAACAGATTTTCTGGTCACTGAGTGCTAATCACACATCCTTATCTGGACCTTCCACACATGTGGATCGGAGGATGGAGTGGCTTCTTTACTTGTACGCTGTAATGAGTTTGGCACAATCACACGTTAAAGTCATAGCGAAGAAAATATTGTTTTCTCCCATGATGTAGCACGTAGTATAATATGGTTTGCAAAAGGCTACCATCCTGCCTGACAAACTATCATTTCCATGGCAAAAAGAAAAAATGTTTAGGGTGTACTTTGTATCTTAAAATGTCTCTTTGTTTTCACCCGCCTTACTCTACCCTCCAAATATAGGACCTAATCAATACAGACGGAATAGAGGATTTAAATATCATTTATTTGTCATTATGCAACATGGGACTGCACAACGAAATGCAGCCGTAGCTTAGACTGTTAGGCTTAAACATGACAAAACAAAAGAACAAAAAAACAGTTGCTCATTCCTGCAGTGCATTTTTTTTATTGCGTCAGGATTAATTAATTAATTAATGTAAACGGCAGCAACAAAAACAATGGCGAATCTGAGCAGATAAAATGGCCGACATCTTTAACATAAAAAAATTCAACAGACGTAGCATCACAATGTTAATTATCTGGATAGTATATTCAGATCCAGACCAGGTGTAAATGAGGTCTTTCCATACTTCATCAAATCAGTTTCATGGGCGGTGTTTAAAGGCAGTAGTTGGTAAAAGAGGGGGGAGGAAGCGTCTTTAGTTTGGCTTCCATTCATGCTCATACAATCCCTACACACGTCGGAAACCTCCTGGTTTGATTATTTATTGCTGCACTTTGGCCCGCTTGTTATCTTTCACTGATTAATTTGCTTCCAGCCTGTGTGCAGGTGCTTTAATCAGAATATCCTTTACATGGCTGGAAAGTCTCTGTCCAATGTTAATGCCCTAACCACTCAACAGGTCTGAGTGTCTTCTTGCATTTATTCTGATTAAGAAGCCTGTTCTCCTCTGAGGGAGCTGCCACTCAGCATTACAAAGACAGGAGTTTGCTGGTTTCTCCATGAAAGCCTGCACATATTTCCATGTTTTTTTTTTCTTTCTTCTGCCAGTCAAAAAGGGGTTCAAGGAATTTTTCACTTCAGGGACTCGCTTTGATCACGCCAGTTTGGACATTTTCTCTGCTATGTCCCTGAGTTGGTCTTGAAAGGCTCTGACTGTAATACGGAAGCCGAGTGGAATGATTGCAGACAGGTAAATCAGAATGTGTATATGATGGATTATACAATGACAGCATTCATTGAGCGTAATGTGAAAGTGTTTGTCGCAGTGACTAATTCCACTCCTGCAGTTTTCTAACCAATCCTTCGTCATGATTTGCGCTCTACTATTGTTTTGACGAAGAAAAACAATAGCCACCCTCGACTCAATATAGGATGACGGAAGTTTATTCCTTTGCCAGCTTGTTTCTATATGAAAAACAATTTGAACTTTTGCAATTGGCAAAGGACAGACACAAAGCCTTAAAATGTATTAGTAGTACGTTTTAATTCATTTATTTTAAGTAGAACGCCTAAGTATCACATTTTAGTTGAGCAAATCTCAAGCAAGATGCCTTTCCGTGTGCTGGAAGAAAAAAAATCAGGATACTCATGAGAAGAAACTTGTGAGAACCTTTTATTTTGTCCTCCCTTCCCTTGAACTAGAAGTCTTTTCGCTCCAACCACCCAAGCAATGATGCAAATATGGACAGTTATATCAGGATACAGTTGCCATGTGATTGGGTCATTCCACATAGAGGTCAGAGAAACAATTGGGTTTCACTTAAAGCTGTGTGGACCAGTTGGTGTGATGAGATGGACTCAAGCTTGAGCAGGCATACAGGAATAGGCTTACTGCTATGAGTAACTGGTATGATGATAGGCTTTATTTTATTCTATTACATTCATAGTACGTGAGCCACCTTAAGTGTTTACTTGAAGATAAGTAGTGATATAGATGGTTCAATAACTGTCATTTTTCGATCAGGCTCTTCAGTCATGCTGACCACGAACATTGTACAGAGTACATGCAGAGAGATACTGTAGTAAAGAAACAAAACAAGAGTCTACAGCTGAGCGAGCACCTCTGTGAGGCTGTGCTGTGTACTATTAATGACCTGATGATAGAATACCAATGTTATTAAAAAAAATCCTTCTGAATGGGAACATGTACCAAGTTTAAAGGCAATCCATCCAACAACTGTGTTGGCATTACACTCAAAACAACAATCACGGCTCAAAGAGGATACATTCTGTTTGTGCCAATCCAGCAAGAGGTTGAGATATTTCACTAGATCAGTAAAAAAAATGTTAAACTGCGCGGGTGGAGCTAAATCAGAACTCAATGGAATTACTTAAATCATAAAGACCAGTTTTCATGGTAATCCAATCAAACGTTGTTGAAATATTTCACCCAAATCCATAAAATGGATGTGGATCGTGGTGGCTCTTGAGGAAAAGTCACAGATCTACCAAAGAGCAGGATTCATCCTCTGATGACCGCGGACGTCTGTGTAAAATGTCAAATGGCAATCGTTCAAATAGCCGTTGAGATATTTAAGTCTTGGTAATGTCCATCCCTAGAATCTAGTCACTCAGTGGTCCAAAGGATCTTGTAAAATCATTATTTGTGATGAAAAACCAACACGCTACTACAAAAAGCCTTAATACAGTAATTACAAAGAAAGTAATAAATGACCAACAATAATTAACAAACATGTTGGTTTTAAACTGAAACTGTCTTGAGTTTCACGTAAAAAGACATCAGTGAAATGGTTGAACCCTCGAACACCGTGGTGGACCGCGGTGGTCAGGGAAGCCGTCCGACTGAAGAAGGAGTCCTTCCGAGATATGTTATCACGGGGGACTCCAGAGGCGGTTGCAAGGTACCGACAGGCCCGAAGGGCAGCGGCCTCGGCCGTGACAGAGGCAAAGCAGCGGGTGTGGGAGGAGTTCGGAGAAGCCATGGAGAAGGACTTTCGGTCGGCACCAAAGTGCTTCTGGCGTACTGTCCGGCACCTCAGGAGGGGGAAGCGGGGAACCATCCAAGCTGTTTACAGCAGGGATGGAACACTGTTGACCTCAACTGAGGAGGTACTCGGGCGGTGGAAGGAGCATTTTGAGGAACTCCTCAATCCGACTAATACGCCCTCTTTGATAGAGGCAGGGCTGGAAGATTATGGGGGATCATCAGCAATTTCCCTGGTGGAAGTCACTGAGGTAGTCAAACAACTCCACAGTGGCAAGGCCCCGGGGATTGATGAGATCCGTCCAGAAATGTTGAAGGCTTTGGGTGTGGAGGGGCTGTCGTGGCTGACACGTCTCTTCAACATTGCGTGGAAGTCGGGAACAGTGCCTAAGGAGTGGCAGACCGGGGTGGTGGTTCCCCTGTATAAAAAGGGGAACCAGAGAGTGTGTGCCAATTACAGGGGTATCACACTGCTCAGCCTCCCGGGTAAAGTCTACTCCAAGGTGCTGGAAAGGAGGGTTCGGCCGATAGTCGAACCTCAGATTGAAGAGGAACAATGCGGATTCCGTTCTGGCCGTGGAACAACGGACCAGCTCTTCACTCTCACAAGGATCCTGGAGGGGGCCTGGGAGTATGCCCATCCGGTTTACATGTGTTTTGTGGACCTGGAGAAAGCGTATGACCGGGTCCCCCGGGAGATACTGTGGGAGGTGCTGCGGGAGTATGGGGTGAGGGGGGCGCTTTTGAGGGCCATCCAATCCCTGTACGCCCAAAGCAAGAGTTGTGTCCGGGTTCTCGGCAGTAAGTCGGACTCGTTCCCGGTGGGTGTTGGCCTCCGCCAGGGCTGCGCTTTGTCACCAATCCTGTTTGTGGTATTCATGGACAGGATATCGAGGCGTAGTCGGGGGGAGGAAGGGTTGCAGTTTGGTGGGCTTGGGATCTCATCGCTGCTCTTTGCAGACGATGTGGTCCTGATGGCATCATCAGCCTGTGACCTTCAGCACTCACTGGATCGGTTCGCAGCCGAGTGTGAAGCGGTTGGAATGAGGATCAGCACCTCAAAATCTGAGACCATGGTTCTCAGCAGGAAACCGGTGGATTGTCTACTCCGGGTAGGGAATGAGTCCTTACCCCAAGTGAAGGAGTTCAAGTACCTAGGGGTCTTGTTCACGAGTGAGGGGAAAATGGAGCGGGAGATGGGCCGGAGAATCGGAGCAGCGGGCACGGTATTGCACTCGCTTTACCGCACCGTTGTGACGAAAAGAGAGCTGAGCCAGAAGGCAAAGCTCTCGATCTACCGGTCTATCTTCGTTCCTACTCTCACCTATGGTCATGAAGGTTGGATCATGACCGAAAGGACGAGATCGCGGGTACAAGCGGCCGAAATGGGTTTTCTCAGAAGGGTGGCTGGCTTCTCCCTTAGAGATAGGGTGAGGAGTTCAGTCATCCGAGAGAAGCTCGCTCCTTTGCGTAGAAAGGAGCCAGTTGAGGTGGTTCGGGCATCTGGTAAGGATGCCCCCTGGGCGCCTCCCTAGGGAGGTGTTCCAGGCACAGCCAGCTGGGAGGAGACCACGGGGAAGACCCAGGACGAGGTGGAGAGATTATATCTCCACACTGGCCTGGGAACGCCTCGGGGTCCCCCAGTCAGAGTTGGTCAACGTGGCCCGGGAAAAGGAAGTTTGGGGCCCCCTGCTGGAGCTGTTGCCCCCGCGACCCGACCCCGGATAAATAAATGGATGACACAGGAAAAAACACAGTGCTGACTTCCACTTTCTGCACACGGAGTGCTTCTCACTGCTGTTTGGCAGTTCTTCAGTCTTTATGTTTTAATTTATAACTTCCTGTAGTCAGAGAAGATTCTGTTTCTGCCTGACACCACAGTTTTTCTGGGCCAAATAGGGTAAATCTCCAACATCACAGGGAAGGGGACACGCCCCCACGCCGGCGACAGCCATGGCCGCCAGGTCCCTCCCATTCTTGTGAAGGCCACATCTCGGGATCACCAGGAAGGAATTTCTTCAAATCTGGCACAAATGTCCACTTGGTCTAAAGGATGAATTGATTAGAATTTGGGGGTCAAAAGTCAAGGTTACTGTGACCTCACGATACACATTTTTGGCCATAACTCAAGATCTCATATGCCAATTATGACAATTTTACACAATTGTCCAATAGGATTCAAAATGATTAAATGATGGCCTTTTGGACAGACATGGATGTAAAAATGCAACTTGACCGATTGGCGGACGCATTCGAGTGCATGGTGGTAATTCTACTCTTTCTAGCTGCGATTTGTGATTTACGTTGACAGGACGAGCATATTTTTCCATACGCTGTAGCCTCGTGCAACTTTAAGGGGCTGACCCGTGATGTTTGATGTGGGAATATGGTAAGGGAAGGCAAACAGTCAAGACACTAAAACAGGGGAGAGAGGAAGATAGATTGACAAGTGAAGAAAAGAACAAAAGAGACAGGAAGGTTTGTCGCCATTGCCGCAGCCTGTTATCCCTGACGAGGCTACATCAGCAGGAGGGTCATCTAATCAGCCTTCACAGTGGGACAACTACATCAGTTAGCATCAATGATGCATCATATTGACAACTATTGCCTGACAGAAGGGGGGTAATGATAGAGGAGGGAATGTGGAACTGGTGAAAAATAGACTGAAATTAGGGAGAATTAAGGGGGGAGGGAAGGGTGATGGACACAGCTAGATGATGGAATGCTTCTAAAAGAAGGGAAAGACATTCAGGACAGCCGCAGGAATATTATCCGTTCATGAACTGTACTTGAACTTCACCACCCCCTCGTTGCCCCTGTCACCCATTTCACCATCGCCACCTCACTCACTGTACTGCTGCGACGACTTCTCCATCCTCCCATCCACCCACAGTGCCTGTTACCAGTGCTTAATGGGTGAAAATAAAGGATAGGAAGTATTTATAGATTCTATTGAGCCTGCGTTTCGCAGCACTTGAATTAAAAAAAAAAAAAAAAAAAAAAAAAAAAAAAAGAAATTCAATACCAGGCCTAATTATCCAACCAAATCCTGCAACATGCATTCTACTTTTCTGGAATTATCGTGTGAAGAGGAGAAATAAGTTGACTCTGTGAACTTGAGAGGACAAAGAAGGGAAAATAATGATGTTGGAGGTGTGGGGGCTGCATTGGGATTGGACTTAATCAGGGTGTTGGCTCACTCAGGAGACAGATTCCACTCCATTATTGATGAAAGTGAATGGAAGAGGGTTTCAGGAAAGGCCCGGTGTTGGGTCATGTCCGCTTGTCGTGTAACATTAATTGACACAGCCCTTGCGGTGGCACAGGCACCCGTCCATCCGGGGATCCTGTTTCAGTTTGCGCCATTATTTATTTACAGAGACACTCGACTGAACAATCATTCGGGTGGTCCGGGCTTATCTTGTGGCCTCTGTGCTGCTATGCCCTCTAAAAGGCTGGTTTCACTGTAGAATACCAGAAAACGAGATGTACGAACACGTAAGAACAAATCTTTAACGCAGACTCTTCAAACTGAACCGACTATACTGAATCGTCATTGTCGCTGGTACTGTACTTTTAGTAGTTCGTGAGTCCACCAGTTGGTTTTCTAGTTCTAGAGTGTGTGACGGTCCTGCAGCCATGTTTGTGTAGTGAGCGTGAGAAGTGGGGTGGGGGTGTGCCCAAAGTTCACACTTGTTGGATTTAGATCTGAGTTGGGTTGACCTTTGTGAGCACAGCTGATGGCTGCTGCTTGTGTTGCAATTACAGATAAGACACATTTCTAAAGAATGTTTCTGAATGTAACCATGCAGTCACAAATGAACATTGCAGACGGTCGCCGAGCGAAATGTCAGCCTTCAGATTCAGTTACAGGCTTTGGATTCTGTCATTTCTCCTGGAAATCAGAACAGATCATGGAAGATTATAAAAAAGAAACTTGTAAATGGTTAGAAAAGTTTCTTTTGTCAATCAGCTCACTCAAACAGACCCCCTTACTGCACGGAGCAAAGAGGAACGCAATGCAAGAGCCTCATTTTTCTGACGTGAATACGGCATTAGAAAACTCTTTTGATTAAGCATAAAACTCGTAGTTTTTCGCAAGTAACATTCTCTTCACCTCATTGTGGTGAACCAAGCCTGTTGCCGCAGAGCAGGAAACTCTCGACAGGTGGTGAGAACCACAGTTCTAGAGGGTGTAGTTACCCTGTCAACCACAAGGAGCAGCAATGAGCCCATTTCACACTGTGTTTTCAAACAATATGCTTCGGTTTAATTAGAGAAAAGACTTGAAAGGGATGAAGGCTAACTGTTTGGTCACTTATTTTTTTTACTGAATACATCATAATGTAGCTTAGTTGTTTAGCCAAGCAAAACTGTGCTGCCTACAGGCTGCTAACTGTAAATTTCCCCGCTGTAGGACAAATAAAGGTTTTCTGATTCTGATAACAGTTAACAAGCTCTTTTACCGATTTCAACATTGTTGTTCACAACGTAGCATTGTCAGGGAAAAAAACATCCTGGCGAAGATCTCTGTTGGTCCAAAACACACTTTCTGTCGCCCCCGGGACACCGTTGGACTCGAGCCCTGACGGTACTACCGGTACCTGCGTTACTGTATACAAACGAGTATCGTCACTTTTTCAGAATCTTGGCATCTAATTTTTACCGAAGTATGGGATATCATGACATCCCTACCTGGGACGACCTCCCACACAGACAGTCCGAAGTGGGGCCCGTTTTGTACTGAACTAAACATAACAAGACATACCAGCTGACTGAACCTACTACTGAAGATTCAGAACGAACATCATGGCGCTTAGCTTTGAAAAAGAGATAGAACTAGACAGCGACTACAAATCTTTGTACTGGACTGAACAAAAAGATTCATCTCGACAAAATGATTAGTCATTTCAACCTCTAGTAGTAATTCTACAATGTATACAGCCTGCACTCATATAATTGTTGACTTACTTAACTACAATTGATAACCATGAGCACATGAAAGGGCTGGATCAGGATTTAGAGCAGGCTGTCACCATTTAAAAAAATGTAAATCTTTCATATGAGTGTCTGTTTAGCAACATTGTTGTCAGTTGATGTCATTCATTGGTGATCATCGTGTACCCACTATTCCGAACACTCTTTGTTGATCAGAGCCCTCGTGCACAGAGGCAATGCATTTTCTGTTTGCAGGACAAACAACTGCGGTTCTTTTGGATGAAATATGATAGGCCAATGCAAAGATAAGAAGCTGCAGTTCATCCAGGGCTCTATTTTAGTAATGGTGACACTGTGTTGGAACCAGGGTGCGATTAGGAGGAATACATTAATCAGCCAGTTTAGGCCCTGACGTGAGTCTTTTTTCTTCTTTTT
Source organism: Bovichtus diacanthus (assembly GCA_943590825.1). Classification (NCBI taxonomy): domain Eukaryota; kingdom Metazoa; phylum Chordata; class Actinopteri; order Perciformes; family Bovichtidae; genus Bovichtus; species Bovichtus diacanthus. The sequence goes on from CALSBV010010813.1 coordinate 18,746,487, forward strand.
CAAAACGGTCAGCACTGTACGACTGCACTCTGAAAATGTAGTGATGGAGAGAGCAGTTCAGAGCAAAAAATACACCACAAAAGATTATCTGCCACAAAAGCCTCTCCCAACGGGACTCTGAAGTAAATACATGGTACCTTAAATTAAATTGGCGTGGGAGGAGATATCACATTTGGCAACATACGAGAACCATTTTCCAATGTAGGATGATAGAGAAGAAGGATGTTATTTGCCAGCCTTTCAACTCATGACGCATATTGGCAGTTCTGTGTTGGATGACAATAATTAGAAGCACAGCATGGAAGGAAAAAGCATTTAGAATGAAAAATGGAGTTCATTTTAAAGTTCCAGGACTCGTTGACGTGTGCGCTGCTTGGTAAAGCCGTGAACAAGACACCAAAAATGCAACTCTGACCGAGTCCCTGTCAACACACAGTCCAGGGCCCTGATACCAAAATGACCAAACACTGCATGATTATGACTGACATGGACTATATTGCACCTTTGGCTCCCCGATGGGGCATTCGCCATCACGGTGAGTTGCCAAAATACTGCCATCAAGAAAATCAAGTGCATGTGGCAAAAAGGCAGACCTGAAGCCTATCAATGCACAAAAACAAAAATAGAACCCTGAGTGCCCATATGGATGGATTAGCTGGCTGATTTATGTGTTGGGCTCTTACCACTGCCAATACTGTGCTTGCAGAATCAAACCGAACACATTCACTGAGAGTGGGAGCGCGTATATTTAGGGTTGATCACAGTCAGCAATAGCCCGCTCCAATAGATGAAATTCTCCCAAGTAAAAGTTGTTCCGTCTCAAAGCATTAGTTTTAAATAGGTTTGGACAGCTTTGAAGGATGGTATTTCAATGACATATTTAAAGGCAGAAACAGTTAAAAAGAAGAATCCTTTCAGACATTACAGTTACAGTATTACAGTATATTGAGTTTAAAAGAGAGGTGCCCCCACAGTAGCAAGTTATTACAGCTTACTTTTTCTTTTTTTTAAATCAAATGTATCTCCAAAACTGTGGGAAAAAAAAACTTTTATTTATTTTTGAATTCTTTCTTTTTCAAAAATCGTCCATACAGGTATTGCATATTCCTGCCCAATCCCATGACTTGCTGCTTCTCCAATGGTGTGACCCATCATATGACTCAGAGCCGAACATTATACGTTGTTATAATTCCCAAACAAAGCTCATATTGTGCCAATGTGCCATTTTAATTGAGCAGAATGAAAGGAGTGCTGAGGCAGCAGCATCCGATCACACTGTCTGGAGCAGGAAGCAAATTGGTCATGCAAAACCAGCCCCTCTTCAACAAAACAATTAATTATTTATGGTCTTCAGTAGAGAAGAGAAAGTTAATTTATTGTTATCATTAGAAGAGTGTTCTGTTTGGGTCCGTATGAGGAAGAGTCAAGCTACAATTACAGGCTGCACAGATTAGAGAGAACTTCATATGACTGCGGCAGACAGCCATTCTCACATTTCACAAGTTCACAAAATGGCAGGTAGAATAAGAGAGTGTTTCTCCGGGATCAAGGTGCAAAATAAATAAGTACTGAGCAGCCTGATGCCCTCTGAGAGGAAGCTGTTTAACAGTCTTGCGGTCCTTGTTCTGATGCTTCGGAAACCTCCAGGAGGGTGGCAGAGGAGCAAAGAACTTGTGTAGTCGGTGAAAATGAAGTTCACATGTAACTCGACTGCATTTTCCTGTGAAGACGGAAATTTAGTTTAGAAAAGAGCCTATGGATGGAACAAGTGGAGAACGCACGAAAAATTAGGATTCACTTTTTTTTAAATGATCATACTGACCATTGAGGATACGTTGCTCAAACTCACACACACACACACACACACACACACACACACACACACACACACAC
>CALSBV010010813.1:18748389-18791746 GCA_943590825.1 Bovichtus diacanthus
CACACACACACACACACACACACACACACACACACACACACACACACTACCAGATGAAAGCGAGCCATTTGCCTAATTTCTAGTGCACAATAAAAGGGAGCATCAATGTCCAAAAACAAAAGGTGTACAACACTAGCAAGTGACACCTGCATGTATCCTTGTGTCCACTCACAAGCGGTGCAAGCATAAGAATATTGCACCAATCAATCAATAACAACCGCAGGTAATAAAGTCCACCCCCCCACACACACACCCCAGGCTCCCAGAGCAAGAAGCAGTTTTGTCGTGGCTTAACAGGCTTTATAACATACTGAAGAAATATGTCATGGATTGTTATTGCTTCATTCCACAGTTCCTTTATTCAATGACAATGATATGCAAATGGTAATATAAATTTCGAAGTTCTACTTTGGCAACATCACAAGGACACTGGCAAAACATAGAGCTTTTATTACACTTCTCTCAGACTCTTTGCTGTATCCGCTCATTACCTTTGGGCAGCCTAATCAACTAAATAACTTTGATTTGCAAATGTTTACTCCTCCACGGGAGCAAAGAGCCATAACACCAGGGACGTGGAGTGAGGATCCCATTGTTTCTGATTAGGAATTCATTATTTGCTGCCCCGTCTGCCTCTCTGCCCATTGCATGGGCTGATTAGCAAGCAGGGGACGGATAGGTAATGACGATAACATTAAACTCAATAGCTGTTTTATGGGCAGCAGTGCTTTATGATGCCTGCACTAATTGCTGGTGTGATTAGTGAGGTGTCTGTGCCCTCTCTGGTTGCTCCGGCTGTCCTGTGAGCTGGGCTCTCGCAGACCGGAGCACAGGGGAAGTGTGGGTGTGCGGTGGATCGTTGCAGGAGGAAGACACAGGGGCATAATCAGCTTCCCACTTTTTCTGCCCCTGTCAGCCCTTTCCTCTTGTGCTGCAATAAAGACAAATTAACTTAAAAGCAATCACAGGATTTTTCTTGTGGATCTCTTGGCAATAAAGTAATCTATTTCTAAGTGTCGGCGAGAAGAAGAAAGTCCAAATAGAAGAAGGAGACTAAGAACATTAGCTGATTTGATAACCTGAATTCCAGGTGGGAAAAAAAAAAAATCACATTTCTTTCTGCCTTTATATGTCTGTGCCTTCTCTGATGGAAATGTACCTTGGACTCCGTATATAAAGGTGGATGACCTGAAAACATGAAATACTTTGCCCTGAATATGTTCCTCTCACTTTTAGACCTGTAGAAATACAACATGTGGAAACGGATTTGAAAGCTTTTTGTGCATCTGCCATTCATTCTCAACCTCAATACTTAGTTCTTGATACATGGCCATTGTTGATGTCAGTGCTGAAAGTGAAATGACTGCACTCTTACTGGGGCTTTTGTTCGGATACAGTTTACTACCACAGAGCTTTTATAAGTGAATTTGCATGGATTTCAGGTTGTGTTTACATACTTCTCCACATGACCTTTGGCTTGGTTCTCTCGGCAGACTTCTGCTTTCTTTGCTCTCACTGTGTTTTCTGAAGATATCGCTCTCCGTCTGATACCGTCTTAATACATTTCTATTGATAAGATAATTCCCCACATATTAGTTCTTTCCGTCTCTTGTTTAATCAGATGAATTCCTGACATGTCCGTTGTCAGGCTCCCGCACAGTTGAAGCAGAGCCACGAGTCCATTCTCCAAGTTCCCACTATTCCCCAAAAGTAAACCATGTACAATCTATGAGGTAAAACGTAGCATCCCTCTTAATTTCTCCGCAAAACGGACAAGCCACACGGACAAGACGTTTCAGCACTCAGCATGCACTTGGCACAGATGACTGTTAGCATGTTTGTGAACCGTAACATAAAAGACACACAAAAATCGTATCATAATCCGAGTTTTCAAACAAATCTTTATTGACATTTGTCAATAGCCAAAACAGTGTGAGCACATTGCATGCGATTTGCTAGTAAAGTGTGACTTGGAATTAAACAATGACACTTCTAAATCGTACAGCATATGCCTTTAAGGAGCACATTTCTTCCCTGAGAGGATTATTTCAAAAATACCAAACACCAGTGTTCAGTGCGACTGGATGAGAGATCCATCCAGTGCAGCAGCTCCTGCTGATTTCAGCTCTACTGAAGAGGACCAGTTCATCAAGATAACATCTGACTCCACCCTAAGGCGGAGGTTTGCAGCGCAGACACTGAGTGAATTCTAGCTTGGTGTGGAGAGGGAGCATCCACTAATAGGGAAGAGGGCTGTGGACATTCTGCGTCCCTTCACCACATCCTATCTCTGTGAGGTTGACTTTTCTGTTGTAGCCTCGCTGAAAATAAAGTACGGATCTGAGCATGACTTGAGAGTGGCAATATCAAGCCTGCGACCCCGTTCAGAAAAGATGTGCAGTGGTAAGTTTTGAGTTTCTCACAAAGTGACTTGCTCATCTTTCTTGACAAACATCCATGTGTGTTCTGTTTTTCTTGTGCACGGCTTGAACTTTTCTATCTTCGTAACAAGGTAATTGTATTTATTTTATTCTCTATTTTTTTAAAAAACCCACAGACTGCCAGAGCAACAAATGCCACAAAAAGAAAGTAGAAATGGAAGTTGCTTATTTATTTGCACTGATTGGACTTTATGTTTGTAATGAAAATGTTTCTCCCTCCAAAGGGTGGAAGAAAGTTTGAGAACCACTGCTGTAGGACATTGTGACTGGCTTTTCTGCATAGCAACAGTGACTCATGGGTATCATAGTATTGCCAAACTCAATGCATGAGTTAATGTTTTGAATCAATCAACTTTGACTATTCTTTTTGTTTTTTTGGCTCTCTTGGATGACATATGCTTTGGGGTTGATTGGATCGTCAAATGCGTAAAAAACATTTTTATTTGAATTTCACTGTGAATATTGTATTTGCTGACTTGGAGAAAACTTGGAGAAAAACAGTGGCGGAGTGTTGTTCTGGCAACATTACATCTCTGATAGAGGCTGATAAAGTCCGCTTAGATGGTTTGGAGGGGAGGATGGATGGGACAACCAAGCACAGGACTTTAACCCAGGAGACCGCTTGTCGTGTGCTGTGTGAAACCAAAACCCAACACGGAGTCGCGTAACTTTTTTCTCAATCCAAACCAATCTTTTCCTAAACCTAACCAAGCGTTTTTGTTTTAATTCACAACGTCAATCACGTGTTTACTGCGACCGTAGGGGAGTGACATATTTTGACACGTAAAGCTACCTATTGTGTCAGAAAGTGACCCCAAGGGTTCCTGACCAAGCGTCCGTATGTGACAAGTCGGAAGTAAGAACCGGTTGGTCCTTGAAATGCTTGCTGGCAGGAAAGTGTTTTACAGCGATCCCGGTTTTTCTCTCTCTCTCTCTCTCTCTCGCTCTCTGCCTCCCTCCCTCTCTTTGATGTGTCAGTTGAGTCGGGCCAGAGCCGGGCAGGCAGCCATGTACATCAGCTCCATCCATCAAGCAGTGGACCGGGTGGCAGAGAGAGAATGACGGGCAGCAGAAAAGGGGCAGATGTTTTGCAGCAACTGATATGTGTTCACGTCCACAAGGGATGTCATTACGCGGCGGACAGAGAAACATGTAGCTGATTAGCAGCTTATTAAGCCAAGGACAGTGGCTCGCAGTAACGCACACAGCTTCCATTCTGGCTTGTGGTGCTGATAGCTTGCCAGTCACTGAGAACCTGAGTGTCTCAGACAGATAACCTCTCCTTCTAATTAACCGGTACTCCGTTCTTAAACTCTAAGCTCTTTTTGATATACCAAAAAGCTGCTTTGGCCTTTTTAAGTATAGTTTCCCAGTGCATGCCTAAAGGGAATAAATTAGAGCTACATAAGGCTTGTGGATTTTTCTCTCAGAGAGCCCACACTGTGTTGTGCTAAGTAAATAAAGCAGCATCTCCCTCAGGGCAAGTAAGGATTGTAGGAATGGAGGAAAGTGGACAGTGCAGCTGAGGGAGGGCTTAACCCTGATCCAGGACAATGGCTAAATTGGTAATGTTGAGAATCTCATCTGTACCCTGTGTTTTCTCCTTTAGTTGGATCTCCGAGTTGTCCTCTGTTTCCTCTGAACAATAAGCCCTGTTGTTGGAAATGTGGATTTACTCCAAATCGCATCAGCCTTGTCCAGCAGTCTCCTTTCTTTCCTGTTTCTCTTTCATTCCTCATAGCTCCGCATGCCTCCGCTTTTTTTTTTTTTTTATCACCTGTATGTTTAATACAGTGTAGCTTGCCGCATCATAAATTGCAGCGATCTGTGTCTGCATTTCAAGTGTTTTGAGAGCGATAAATAGGTTCAAGGTTATGAGCACAATGAAAAATACAGGCAGTGTTGGACCACATAATAGGCCTCGGGATGGTTTCACTGAAATATAATAATGTTTTACACACAATACAATATTTTCTTTGTGAAAGCGCGATAATGTTTCTCAGGACAGCACTGATTAAATGTTCTGTGTGCAAGAGAAAATGAGAGCTGGAAACAGCTAAACCTCCAGAGATTTTCAGAAGTGGACATTAAAGGATTTGATAGGTTATTAAAACTGGGGTCCTATTTTTGTAGTTTTGGCCATCACTTCTATCATCCCCAAGGTCGACAGGTGAAAATACTAATAATAAGTTTTACCCTTTTGTACCTGATGGGATCACACATTGCGTCAAAACTACACAAGGATATCACACACACACACACACACCCAGGTTTTTCTCCAATCCTCTCCCCCATATTACAGAAACCAGGTTTACCGTTTACACAACATTTAAGAATTCATACTGGAGAAGCTGACTGTAACCCAGTTACTTAATTGCATGTTAACGCACTGCTGAGTGCAAACAGGAACTGCTAGCAAGACTTTTACGAGTGCAGGTTTGCCAAAATGTAAAAAAAAAGAAAAAGACTTAAAACAATTGGGCTAAGTTAACTAAGTATCCATGGCAACAAAATACTTCAAAATGCATAAAACGGACCTGTTCCAGGACATGTGCAGTACCACAGACATGACTATCTTAACAATATACGGAGTAAAACAATTGAATCCAAACGTTCAGAGATTCAGTCAAACTTATTTGGACGCCAAAACAAAAGGTACATTTTCTGCGTCAACGTTGACTTACCGCACTTCCATAGCTAGCGTGCACACTGTTTCCCTGTTCAATGGGGGTTTTTCTTATGGACAAGTGCGCTCACTTTCACTTTTATCCCCAAATAAAATGATATCTGATATGAACAGAGCTTCATGCAGCGTGCGCCCAAACCTCCCCATCGCATGGCTAACCTGTCATTTGAGTTATAAATAACAAGCCAGTATGTTGGGAGACGTCCCTTGTAGTGCTTTCCCCTCTCCTGGCTGCCGACTAGTTGCTCTCAGTTATCTCTGCCTTCGGCTGGCAGTGGGAGCCGACATGCTCTTGGTTTTTCTGCCATCTCTTCGCAACGTGTCAGGTCCAGTTTAGCACTTGAAGGCAGGATGTGTCAGAATCACAGCCCTCTCTCTCCAGGCTGTCTCGCTCTCAAGGTGAGTCAGGCCTCGTCACCACTCCTGTAGAGACATAACCTATCACATGGCGTTGTTAGACGGCCAGCAGTTAATAGCCCTGTCGTGATTTGTCAGGGAAAATACTCCTCTGCTGAAGAGTGCAATCACTTAGAGCAAGGTTAGAGTGTTTATGGGTGGTAAGGGAGGTAGGTGGTCAAATGTAAATCTGCACAGTCACTGCATGTTTGAGCCTTGGCACGAACTGGGTGAATAAAATCCTAAATTGATATTGACAGCTTGCAGTGGAGATATGGGTCCAAATATAGGCGCAGTTAAGGCTGCGAGTACAAGACATGAACATTTTTCAGGAAAAGTGACTGTTTAAAATTGAGAGTTTGTGGATTTGCACTGGTGTCACCGAGACAAATTCCTGCAAAAGTCACTGACTTTCTGTTTGTTTGTCCTCTCTCTAGGAAGAGTTCCTGGCGGCTTCGACTGAAAAGGACATCTTTGCCCATCTGGGTCTCGAGTACATCGAGCCTTGGCAGAGAAATGCGTAGGCCTCCGCACCTCCCTGGCTTGATGATACCCTATGCGTACGTCGGTGTTTATCCCATCTGCTTTCCGCTCTGCGATTCTCCTGTGATTCACTTTCAAACAGCTTTTGATTTCCATACAGTTTTGTTTCGTTGTTACTGTGGTTGTTGTGTCGACTGGCTGTATGATTCATAATTCTGCTTATTCACTATTGTCTGTTAGGGAGTAAACACTCTCCTTCACCATTCATGGCTTGCCTGTCTCTAAGTGTTGTAATCACAGACAGGACACAAAGACAAATCAGTCAGAGTACAAATCGCCTGGGGTGCCTGCGAGGTGCAGGAGGGAGGGAGTCTGAAAGAAACAAAGGAGAGGGAAGGGGGTGACCACAGAGAGAAAGGGAGGGTGAGGGAGAAGACAGGAAAACGATGAGGAAAAAGCGAGGGGGAAGGGAGCTTTTGTCGAGCAAAATGTTGTAATCACCCTCCTCCTGGCAGGAGAGTGCTCGACGTGAAGCTGAGCCAGGTCTCTGGGGAATGGAGAGGCGGGTAATGAGCTTCAGATAGAGGAGCGTTCGCCGTCGCCATTTAGCCTCCATTTAAGCCTACGTCCACTGGAGATCATTTAGCTGGCATGCGGCAATCCAAAGACCCACAATGAACCCCCTTCCCTCTGAAATTAGAGGGAATCAGCTGCAGCGGGAAATCGTGAAGAATTCCGACGGAAGGTAAATGAGTCCACTAACCACATGATTGGGTCTTGGCATTCGAAGCAACTCTGGCTCCAGTGCATTAAACATCCATTATATTATTGGTTTGACTCTGGCTTATGTTTTATGTATGACGCTCGCTTCTCAAGATCTGTGTCCTTATTTTCTTTTTTCCTGTATGGTGGCTCTGCAGGACAATGATTCACTAATGAAGAAACTTTATTGATCCCTGTGGGCAATTTGATTAAGTCTGACTTGTTCCTCCAGTGATGACATGACCTGCCCTACTGTCCACATCCCAACCCAATTTCCCATGATGCTTAGCCCCCGGTTCATCCCATGGTGCCTCAACAAGAGCAGAGACAGATGAGAGCCATGGCATTCTAGTGAATTCACCCTATTTAAAGATTTTTAAGTAGAACAGTCCGGCGATTTGAGGACTCGACCCGGTCCTCCTCCCGCCACCCTTTCTTCTTTCTCTCTCTTGGTCTCTGTCTTTCTTTCTCTCCCACTGTGTTGCTCTCTCACTCTCGCTGACACAAAGCAAAAGTCTGAAGGCAAGCTCCGGCACACTGGTCTCCTGGGTTATGTAATGTTTTCACTTTAAAGCGGTGGTGAATTCTGACCAAAAAATATGAAAATCTCTGCGGAGTAAAAAAATAACAAAAAAACATACAGGCTGACCTTAATACATTTACATTTGTCCTGCTCTCTTTTTCCTTATCGTTTTTCAAGTGCGAATGGGATCTCCCCCCCCCCCTTCCACATTAAATATTCACCAGTGTAAAGGGACTTAAAGGCTGTAGCACTCAATTTAAGAATTAGAACATTGCTGTTTTGGTCTTACTTAATTATTTGCTTTTCAGCTTTACAAACAGTTTTCAGTAAGAGAATTGAGCTCCACACCCCTCAATTCCATTCCCTATGGAGCAATATGTTTGCGTGGTGTCACACATTAAGTGAGACCATCTTTTCTCTTAGTTACTTAGTTATCTGACTGAACTGTAGCTGTGAATGCCAAACAATACGACTGACTCTACTGGAGCGTTTCAACACTTAGCCTCAGTGAACTCAGGTAATTACTGATTGTAATAAAGAATTAATATGGAAAGCACTCGCCTGGTTTTCATAGTCTTTAGTCTCATCACAGACTTTCGCTTTCAGTGTTTTGGATTAATCAACAAACCATACGTGTAGGTTTAGGTATGGATGCTATAGGGTGTGTTGAATTGTCCCTACCAATATTAGCAATCTTGTCATTCTAATGTTGTCTTTGTGTTACCGGTGGGGTCTATGGAGAGGCGGGCTATTTTGATGTAGACGGAAAGAGCGAAATAGTGGATGATTTACCTGATGAAATTGCAACGACCCAAGTTGTGGAAGAACTGAAGAGTACAGACACCACATTGTCAAAATGCTCCAATTACAAAATATACTTATTCACAGTAAAAGTTCTCATTATGTCGTGTGAGCGGTATTATACAAGCCAAGTCAGGGTTTCTAGAACAACTTTATCTACGTCCAAGGTGCATGGAGAGCAACACTTGTAGCACAGTGGAACACACTTGACTAACTAACTGATTTAACCCTTATACATGGATCAAAAAGCTTGGGACAGAATCATTCCTTTACACGTGCTGCTTAGATAATTGGCTTATAGTGATCAAGTCGTCTGCTTAGACTGTTCATTTTAGGTCTTTTTTTATACATGACAACATATGAATTTTTGAATAGGTTTGCTGTAAACTCTGATAACCTTCAGTTTATTTCCAGGCCTGTTAAAAATGTATAAAAGCACCGAAACCATGGCCAAGCTGTGGCTTAGTCGCTTATTTGCACTCCTCACGTTACTATATTTGTAAACGGCACGGTATTGTTTTAGGCTATAGCCTAATTATAATTTGAACTACAGTAAGCTATATTTTATTTACAGTACTGTACTGTATTTTCTTTTTTTTTTTTTTTACAGTAATTTGCAATAATAATTAATAAGCCTTTGAAGCAGCTGTACTATATTTGGAAACAGTCAATACAATTCAGTAAATAGCAAAGTTGCTTATTTCATTACTTTATATTCATGTAATGAATATACAATTCGATGGTAAAATGCTTAAAAAATTGATAGTTATAATGATCAATTTGGCCCTGACAGACATGATTGCTAGAAGAGGTTTCCACTGCATGTAGAGGAACTTTATCGTAAAAATAACGTGTTTTTGGCTGGTTGCCTTCTTCAGGGTCATCATGTGAGCATTATCATATATTAGCTTTATTATTATTGGATCGTTAATACTGGTAATATGCAAGGTGGAGCTAATTTGAACTCTTTTATACTACTACTGTTGGGTAATGTAATCCATAACGATACATAATATCTTTCAAGCCTATCAAATGTTGTGTTTTGAACAATCGTTTTTTATCTAAATGTTAAAAAATACATTTCAGGCTCAGATTTAAATCAATAAAATAAAAGGTAAAATATGTAAAAAAAAAAACGAGAGAAAATGTCACATGATACGAGTCCTGTTTGAGATGACCAATAATGCAGAGGGAATGTTATTGATTATTAATGTTAATGTTGCAGAGTCATGCTCTTTGTGCATATGAAAGAGAAAAAGTGAGAGAGAGAGAGAGAGAGAGAGAACAAGTATACGTACAAATACATAGTTTCTCTGGCAAAGTGTCCCGACCAGCAAGCCCACCTCCTTGCAACAAACATCTACTTTGCCTCTCTATTTTTATTCTCTCCCAATAAAACAACCCATTAACTTTTATTATAATATGCTTGAAACTAAAAAAACTAACAGAAACAAAGTTAGAAAAGCGTGCAGACCAGTGATCAGATTCAGTACTTGTTGTTGCTCTATGCAGGCGATATATTTGGGGGAGAAATGACAGATTCTATTAACTCATTACTGTCCAAATTCAATCTCGCTCAGAGAAATAGTTTTTGCTGAGGTCCAACTCTATAGCCTCGGATCTAACTTATTTGTTTATTCATCACTTCCACATGTGTCCATTTTCTATGCAAATCACCGCCTTTGGCTCCTCACAGTCTGGCAAATTTTTGCAATTTTTTGCAGGCTTGATGTCTGAGGTCTGACGAGGATGACAGATGTGTGAATATATGAAAAATTGCTCTCAAGAATTTACATAAAAGTGTTTGATTTGCTGACAAAAAAAATGTATTTCGCTATCCAATCAGTTTACATTTCTACCTATGCAAACGTCTCCAATCCCCAGTTTTCTCTCAGTGACATTCCAGTGGCAAAAGCCTTCAATCATATCAGTCTGACACCCATTCTTTTAACTCAGCCAGATCCATCATGGCACGGGAGCTTTATATTGACTTATCGAAGGTACATGCCAGCCAGGTCTCATTCATTCTGTGTCTTGCAGCATTGTAGTCTCCCTCATGACCTTTTAACAAGCATGTGCATTGGGATATAGTCATGGATGGATTACCTACTTGCACAGGCCCGTGGGGCTCAAGGGGGCAAGGGCCGGAGACTCTGTTTATAATGACTGTTAACATTTCTTGGTGGAAAGTCAACCAAATGACTATACAGAGACATGAAACGACCACAAAGACAAGAGACGTACAAAGAGATTGAAAAGCAAGCAAGGCTTATCTACCGCTCCCATTGGGGCCGAGGGCGCCCGACCTCTAGGGGCCTCCAAAACGCTTTTTAATTATGTGTTTGTCGAAATATGAACCAATGAATGCACATTCTTGAAACCCAATTGGGAATATTTTGCCGTTTCCGGCGTAGCCAGTGGACATCCCGGCGGAGACTTTCTTTACCGTGCACTGCTCATTACAGTCCTATTAACAACTTAAGAGGCAAGACTGGAGTTGCAGTTGTCAGACGTCTACGACCGGACTGTTTCACAAATAGTCTGTTTGAAAGCTAATTTTAGGATACTCAAAAGCGAAATCGTTTTGTTTTCGACACTGACTGTCAGCCTGCATTCCATCAGAGCTTGCTCTAACGTAATTGGTCACCAAAATCCCGTTCCCTACAGATTCTGAGACCATCTGCAGAATCTGTTTATATAGACTGATGAATGCAACATTACTGCATTTTCAAAATATAAATACTATGACTGGTTTTGCTGGCTGTGTCTGTATCATAATGATGACCATGGGTCAGGCGACCATTGGAATTTGGATCGCGGCATGGGTGTACAATTTTAATTACATAATAGACAATATTAAAGTTACGCTAGCTGCTAACTAACAAAGATAGAAAGAAAATGGCAGAGCAGTAGAGCAGCAAAGCGAAAGGCTAAAAAGGAAAAGGATAGCAGAGACAATGTACTTCTGAAAAACATACTGACTAGGCTCGCTAACAAAGAGCCTGGCAAGGACGATGCTGACATTGATAGCGAAGAGGAGTACAGCCACTAGTAGTTCAGCTGTCTCACCTTGACCTGAACCACACTAGCATCCAATAGGACCTGAGCATCATAATGACTGAGGCAGAGAACCACCGGCACCCTCATCTCCACATGAGCCCGACGCCAAGGCCCAGCCCGACACCTAAGCGGATGACAGATACCCCATTTCAAAAATACTTTTAGCTAACTATTTGAACCATTTTTTCCATCACAGTATGTTTAGCTAACAATTTCAACTGTTTATTTATTCATAGGGATGTGGTGGAAATGCTGTATGATATGAAATACAGGTTACGTACTGTATATCATTACTTGCTATATAGGTCTACCAACACAGAGCAGTATGAATGCGTGTGTGTGTGTGTGGTTCAGATTAATGGAAGAGTCTGTATCATTGAAGTGTCTTGGTGGATATGGGAGAGTATGTGCTTGTGTATGCCATTGAGCTACACAGTGTAGGCTAATGCGTTGATATTGTTGTCGCTGGCCCAGAAAAGTACTGTTGCTATAATGTGGAGTGAATCCTGTATGGAAGAAGATATCTACAGGTGTTCGTATTGTCCTTAAGGTTGGGATCATATGCTGTAGCCTGTCAGTGTAAATCCGGTATAAGATACAGGTGTTTCCAAGAGAAAACAACTACAAAGAGATGCAAAACTACCCAAAATGGATGCTTAATTACAGAAGAGATGCAAAATGATCACAGAGATGCAACATGACCACAACGTTTTGCAAAATGACCACAAAGAGATGCAAAATAAACCACAAAACTACTACGACACAAAATGACTAGAAATAAACAAAAAAATTACCATGAGGAGAAACAAAATGAGCACAAATGTACGCAAAATGATTACAAAGGGACACAAATTGGCCACAATGAGACACAAAACAACTACAAAGAGACGCGAAGGCATGCAAAATTACTGAAGAGATGCAAAATGATCACAAAGAGAAGCGAAGCTACCACAAAGTCCCAAAATGCCCAAAAAACAAACACAAAACGACTACAAAGACTACAAAGTTTTGCAAAATGACACCAAAGAGAGACAATTCTATAACACAAAGATACGCAGAATGACTACAAAGAGACAAAGACGTGACCAAAAGGAGATGCAAAACAACCACAGAGTGACGAACGGGGCCCATTGTCTCATAATTCATCCATGGATACATTGCAATGTAAAATGATGTAAGGTCATTCCGCAGCTCTGTCAATTTGTCATTGCAGATATTATGAGGTTGATTGAGAGAGCTGATGATATGGGGACGGTTTGCATTGATAGGACGTGCTCAAAGATTAATGGGTGGCTCTTTGAGGAGGACACATGTACCCGGGGGAACATGCATCAGCCATAATGCCTCTCCAGAGATGGTCTGAAGATAGAATACGAAGTGTCACTTTCCTCTCAAAGTTACGCGACAAAAGGTCGTGATGAACAATGAGCGAGTAAGTGTGTAACGTGAGTAATTGTGCGGACGCATTCCTCAGAATTGAGAGCAAGCATCTGTGAATGAAATGCCAAAAAAAAAAAGGAGCTGACACATGAATCCAGAGCAGTTTGATTACCATTCGAAGCATTAATGCAGCGAAGAACATCACAGTTTCCATCACAGGATATCTATCCTTTCATGTCAGACGTCCAGCGACTGAAAGGCAGAGGACCAAAATAGATGGGAGACCAAACGCTGATAATGTCTGTGCCGAGCTCCTTGAGCAAACTTTCTCTTGTATTGTATCACAAGACAGTGATTTATTGGCTGTGCTGTGGAGGCTTGAATTGTGTTGGGGGCCAGTCAAAGCCAATGGGGGAAGGTGACAGAATAAGGACAGTATGTATCCTCGCCTCTCAAGGCCTGTCAAGACGTCAACTCAGCCGGAGAGAAGTGAAGCCCATGCATGGCTTGGGCTGACTCTGAAACAAAAGAATGGAGAGTGAAGAGAAGACTGTGCTCTGTACACTGTGCGACGTCTGCATTCAAAATAAAAGGAGAAAAAAAGTCATTTTAAAGGATTTTCCAAAAAGTTCTCATCTAAGTCTAAGTCAGTCTCATTTAAGAGACTATAAATGTGTCACGTGGCATGTGCACATTTGAAGTATGAAATCGGAAGTATTAAAGTAACTAGGCAATAAGTAAATACCGCAGTTTCCGAAAGACACAAGATTTCTTTAATTAGCCTGAAAAGTGGAGATTTGCTGTGATCGGCCGAGACGTTTCAAACGAATCTTAGAGATAATCGCTCGCAGAGACAAACTCCCACCGGCGTTACCGTCACTTTCACGCTCCACTTTGACGAACACGCGAGTCGTGTGCAGAGGCCAACACGCGAAGAGTCATGCACTCGCGCGACAAACTTTCATTTGAGGTGACCCGCTCCCTTTCATGATAAATGACCTGCGTCCCTTAAATTTCGAGGAGGGCGGACGGTTTTCGGGGAGAGCGCTTGTCCTCCTCCACAGGTGGCGGAGGGATGAGAGGGAGAGAGGCGGAGGATGAGGTGGAGAAGGAGATGAGCCATCTGCTGCAACGTGTCACCACCCTCCACTTTCTGCTCCGTGGCAAACAGGCAGGCAGAGAGAATCGGATCTCTTCGTCTTTGTGTGAGAGTGTGCACAGCTTTCCTCACAGTGTCTGTGTGATTGCAAGTCTGTGCTAATGTGTGTGGTTGCATGTGTTTGGCCGGAACATGTACGTGTGTGTCTGCAAGTCTGTCCACGTGGCAGTTTGTCTCTTTTTGATGAAATTAATTAATCATTTCTGTTGTATTTTCCCAAACAAGAACGAAAGAATTTACACTTTCAAGCATCCTCTTGGCATTTCAGCTACCTTGTTTGAAGTTGGCGTATCCATAAAAGCGAAATGCGACAAGTTGCAATGGAAACGGAGAAACTTCTGCCCCACTGGAGAGAGGAAACGCATTCCCATCGTCGCTCCCCGCAGATCTGACGTAACCTTCCTCACATTCAGGCATCACAGCAAACACAAATGTCAAATATTCTCACCCAGTTTGCCGCGTTGCTTTTTAATGGTTTGAGCTTCGACCGGCGCTCTTTACATTTTAATTAACCCTTTGGCGTCTGATGGAGACGCACCCGGCTTTCCAGTAGCTACAACGTAAACCCATCCGAGCGCCCCGGGAGTCGGGAGACGTCATACAACAAGGGAAAAGTATGTGCGCCCGAGGAGGCCGGGGTGGATGGACGGCTGGGAGGTCGCAGTTTTGTGTCTCGTGTGAAATCGAAATTCCACGTCAACTTACTTTAAGTTACGCCACCCAAGGAAACAGATTTACAGTATTCTAACCCAAACCACACTCTTTTACTAAACGTAGCCAAGTTGTTTTTGTTTGAGTTCACGATGTTAACCACATGTTTACTACGACCACAGGGGAGCTTCACAGTTCCATACGTAGGGTTTATCCAGTGTTTTCTTTTTTTTAAAATGACGGCAAAGAGGTCCTTCCCAAGCGTCCGTACGTGACGAGTTGGGAACAAGAACGGGCTTCAGCATATCTAAGTGTGTTTGTATGTATTCCGTATGACTTTGACGTCGTCTCTGACTTGAGCAGTAATCATCTGTGTGTGTGCTTCTCTATCTTTCCTTCTTTTGCCTGCTTGCCTCTGTGCTGTGTGTGTGTGTGTGTGTGTGTGTGTGTGTGTGTGTGTGTGTGTGTGTGTGTCCTGGGTCTGTCTGTTTATCTTTTAGCTATTTCTGACCCTTCTCTCTCTCTGTGCCCAGTCCAAGTCTCTCCAGTTTGTCTGCCTGCTATTCCAGATGGACCTGCTTCCATATCAGGCTGCTAATGAGGCAGCACTGCTCATTCTGGGATTCTTTGAATGAGCGGCCAACCATTTAACCCCGCCCAGCACCCCACTCGACCCCCATGTATTTTTAGTCTTCACCTCATTTCATGCTGAATAAACACCTACGTCTGGCCATCCTCGAGGGGCCAAGCCACATGCCATACTCATAGATTGAGTAAAGAATGAAAACATAATGCGCTTGGCTACAGTCAGTTTCATACTGCAGGTTGACAATAGTCCAGGTAAGTGTTACCGTTAGCCATTTTGGATAAGCACACAGCTTTCTCAAAAGTGAAGCCCCGTATGGAGTATTATAAGACCGTTTCTTTTGGTATGTATTACATCTCACATTTTTTATTACTATTATTATTATTATTATTACAGGTCAACTCTGGGTTAGGTGCCTTGCTCAGGAGCACAATGGTGGCAGCCTGGTATTGAACTCAGTATTTTTCGTCAGAGGTGGTGGCATGGAGTTTTCACGTTAACGAATCATCCCTTTTAGGGTAATCGCTGTACATTGAGATCATTGTCATGATGACTCTGCCGTTAATTTGACATTTTGCTCCATGGCGTGAGAGTTGCTGTGAAATCTGCTGGAATACTTTCAGAGCACAAAATGGAAACAGCTTTAAATTGTCAAATGAATATAAAACTCTGTTTTGTTCCCACTGTTATAATTGCATCATTTCAACTTTGCATAAGCTTAAAATTGCATATTGATCATTATGAACAGCTGCTGCTGTACGCGCTCCATCTCCTCTGCATAAAAAAAAAAAAAAATTGGTGAGACGGTGGGAGTAAAAACACCTAAAACAAGTCATATTTTTGTTGTTTGCTACAAACACACTGCTGTATGTTGATACATATATTGCCACAAAGCGTCTGATTGTAGTGGTGGTTTGATGTAAATACCTCCTTTGACACAGGTGACCTGCAGCTGTCTCCTACAGTAACGGTAAGCACTGGTTTCTTGTACACATCACAAAGGCCTTTCTCCAGCCTCAAGTAGTTGTACACTAAAACACTCCATAGATCTATGGGAAACAGCAGAGTTGAAGGATTTCTGAGTAAACTCCGCCACTGTCGGAGTGGTAACACACTACTACTCAAATCCTGTATAGATTTGGGACACTCCGATGGTCTTTCCTTTGAAAAAACACAAAACAGTGACAACTAGAACGACTGAAGATGAGCTTTAACTGGAGAAAGTCAAGAAATGATGTCATGTAATGTTTTTTTCTTTTCTTTTCATAAGCACTCATTGTGTCAATCTAGATGATTGCTCCTGTTAAATGGATGTAAAAGAGGAGACGGATGTCATCACTGGGTGAATCCCAAGGCATCTGTAATTGTCAGTCTGACACAAAAATGAGTCCCTGTCCTAATTTATTTGACTTAATTTATCAACACGCCGCCTCTCTATTCACACGGGGAGCTCACCGCAACAGCCGTTGTATTGGTTTCTGCCTGCGCACCTCTTTCATTGCTAATGCATCCTGAGATTTGACAAGACACCTGTACCTGCTACATTTCACTACTGATCACGAAGTAAACCATTATGTTGTCCATTGACTTAAAAAAAAAAAAAAAGGGGAAAAAAAGCAGGTCTAAGGCACGCTGACAGAGGGTGCAATCAAACAGGGAGACAGACAGCCGGCTGCAGTCTCCTGCTCACTCTTTACTCCTCTCCGTCAGTCGATCCCATTTTCTTTCTTTCTTCTCGTCTATCTCCTCTCATCCCATTGCTTCTACCGATTAGCGTAGCAGCCAGGGTGAGCCGTAACGTTATCCTTGAAGGATTGCAAAATACTTGGCTTTTCAAGAGGACAAAGTGAACATTTTCTAATGACAGTGTTTATAACACATCTCTCTCTCTCTGCAATGTCTCCGCAACCACCACATAAAGTGCACTAGAGCAAGAGAACTGATAAGGGATGGGATTAACAGGGTGAATGGCATGTTGGAAATAACGTTTCCCCTCACATTGCTGTCTTTCGTGCTCAACGCAACACTGGAGGCATGAGTCACACACATCAAAGTGTGATGACAGGAGTAATAATTTACATGTTCCTTTACACCCAGATCTCACCGTTTTTATTGTTATCCCCGTACCTAGGATGATGGCAATAGGTCAAGCGAAGGGAATGTAAATCAATGTGTCATAATGCCCGTCCTGTCAAAACTGCACTAGATAATAGACAACAGACATTCAATAATAGAACATTCATGGTTTTATTCAATGGTTGGTTCAACAACAACAACAAATAAAAAAAAACATCTATCAATACCTTTGGTTTTTTTTGTTTTTTTCTGCCTTGTAGTCATTAGGACCCTTTTTTTTCTCCACGAAATGTTGCTGTTGAATGTTTTTTTTATTGTGCTTTTAAATGCTAGGATCATCACAAATCATTGTATAGGAATCTACGGCATCTAATAAGGTCCCAGCATGGCTGGATACCACCACAGGTAAAGGTTTTTTTATTTTGATCAATTGGGTGAAACGTCCCAAATGACTACCAATGGCTTACATAGAACAATACAGCTAAATTCAATGTACTCGGGTGTCCCAGGGGAGGGAACACACAGAGTGAATCACAGAGTCCTTCATGAATCAACCAAGAGGGAGCTGCAGCACCTCAGGTCCACCTCCTGGAGCGAGACCTGGAATAAGAACACCTAGTGTTCTTGTGTCAACCATCCAGTGGGTGGTTCTAGAAACGCCTCTCTGGCTGGAAAGAAACCAGATATCGTGGGGGAGGTGGAGCAGTAGCAACTAGATACAGCTGGGCTCACCTCTATGTGTGCCACTGGGTCTGGAACCAAACTACCGGAGAGCGGCCGGTCTCTGGTTTAGGTGGTTTGGGCATCTCATCAAGATGCTTCCTGTGGCAGCTTCTTTTGGAGGTTTTTGCAAGCATGTCCAACTTATGGGAGACCCCGAGGTAGAATACATCTGGAGAGATTATACATCTCATCTGGCTTGGGAATGCCCCGGGATCCCCCAGAAGGAAAGAAGGGCATCTGGACTACCTTTGCTAAAAACTTACCACGAATGGGAGGGAGCAGGCCCTTTGAGCTGCTGGAAGACTTTTGATTCAAAAGATCTGCACAAGAAGTGTTGAGTTTTATGTAGACCGGCTGTGATAAAAAAAAAAAAAAAAGAAAAAGCAAAATGGAGGCAATTAGCAATACACAGTGAATAAAAGCACTGGCCATTATTTGAGTAATGACAGTGCGTGCAGTGTACAGCTTTTCAGCAATGGTGCAGTTATGGCCAATATTCAATATCATGACGTCTGCACACTCTACGCTGAAACAATTAAAGCTTTTATAGTATGTTCTCTGTGACCTCTCTGTGGAAGCAATGAAAACAATTGCAGATACCTTTTCGCCACGATAACATGGTTTTCTTTTATAAAGGCACAATGTGCTTTTCTTGACTTCTATCTGTCATTATAAGCTTCAACAATGCTTTGAACATTACAGGCCCTTGACTCTGGGTCTACGGGCTACACAGTGACAGCTGGAGGTAATTCACTTTGCTTCATTTGCTCGCTGTTAACGGCTCATGGGATGATAACGGCAGCGCAAAAGCTTTAATCATATTCCTCTGCCTTCACGAGAGATATTGCTTTTTCTCACAGTTTATAGAATGGGTAGGGGAGGAGAGAGAGTGTGTGTGTGTGTGTGTGTGTGTGTGTGTGTGTGTGTGTGGCTGGTAGGTGTCATGGGTGGCTTGGGGACATGTATCATCGATCGGCTACTCTGGGCTTCCTGTACACAAGGTGGCATTAAAATGATCCATGGTTTCTTTCCCGGGCTAATACCAGTGATATTGAGATATCAGACCTCTGTTTTCTGTTCCTGGCAGCAGGGCGGGGGCACACACCCACCCACGCAGACCGTACACACATAGGACAGGAGGAGAGAGTTCTTCCACAGGGGCTGAGGTGATAATCTAATAGGGACATTTGTTTTTTGTCTGCCGCACATTCCTCGCCCATCTCCTCCTCTCTCCTCTTCAAGCTCCGAAACAAAAGCTTGCGTCTAGGGGGCCCGCTGTTGCTGCTTCTGTGGCGTATAAATAACAGTCGCACGACAGCGAGACAAGTGTAACACACACCATCTGGCCCTCCGCCGGTGTCTGCCTCAGTCACAGAGATAGGCAGGAGTGGCGTGTAGAGGAGGGGATTAGATGATCAAAATGCCATCTCCCCCTCAACTCAAGAGGTACGCCACATAGAAGCCAAAAAGTAATGGTTTTTTTATGTACTTCAAAAAAAAAGAAAAACACAACACAAAATTAGCAATTTCTTGTTTGAATACAACAAAATATGCCTGTGTGGTAGAGGGTTTATCTGACGATACGGCATGCATTATATGCCATATGTATAATCACCTCTGGCTGCAAATCAAATGAGTCATAACTCTGTGGGCTGGAAGCAAGCTGCTCCCATACAGTACATTTCCGTAATTCAAGGTTCTCCGGAGGGTTTAGTTCTGTGGATTTAATGCCGTTTTGGCGAAACGTTAGCAACCGTTGATTTATGGTTTTTTTTGTTTTTTTTCTTGTCCTGTTATCTCTATTTCTAATCCATCAAGTAAAGATGTAAAGGCAGGAGCTCATTACCCCCTCGTGATTGTCCTCTAATACATTTCTCTGATATCAGCCAGATATTTTTTCATCACTTCCATGAATCCCGATCGATTCTTTGAGCAGAGCATGTTCCATTACCGAGAATTACTCATCCATCGATGGGCGACAAGGGATATTAATCAATGCAACCTTTGTAATTAACAACCTTGTTATTCTTTCGAAGCCAAACAAAATGAGAATTTGGCTGTGTTTAAAGCTCATTATTAAGAGCAGTGGAGAGCAGGCATTATACATCGCTATTGATCATGTGTGAAAACAGGCCTACCGAGTCAATACCCATTGTCAGTGAAAAATGGCCTTTTTTAATTTTTTTTATGACTGCACCCTGCAGAGAAAAGCAGTTTGCTCTTTTATCACATGTACACAGTTCTGGAAAACATTTGAGGCGGAGAGTTACAAAATACATTTATTTCTTTAATCACCGTTGGAGGTCACTGACATCGCTGTGGATTGTTTTCACTTTTTACTATGAGGCAGAAACTATTTCTCGATAAAACTGTAGGTGGCAAAGTGTGGATAGCGAGGCCACTGGAGGAAACATAGAGACAGCGGATTGCATTTTGAAATATTCCTCATACAAATAAGTAATATTTGGTCGCTTACTTTGATGGCCTGATGTTCTCCAGGTCAAATCACATAAAATGTATTTCTAAACAAGATTCTCCCGATCTTAAATTGTCCGATCATGTGTCAAACATCTCAAATCCCTTGCATCAAGAGTAACATGTTCACTGTGTCCTCCGTTTCTGTCAGGAACCAGAATGAGTGACATGAGAGGCTTGGTGACAGTGTGTTCTATAGACTACAACCATTCTCCTCTGGAGGATAAATATACTGGTGTTCCGTATCATAATGCAGGTTACTAAAAACACAGTCAGGGGGCCATGTTTGCCATTGCATTCATTTCCATAACAGTCAGTGTACTCTGGTGTTTCTAAATCTAGCTGTTAGTCTCCCTGACATACTCTCTGAGTTTGTTGTTGCAGGAAGTGATCTTGTCGCAGACCATAAAACCAAAACAGCTAAAATAGGATAAAATTCTCATCTGTAGCTGATGGGAACTTCAGAGTCGGGTGTTAATTCTCTGAGGGTTCCGATTACACGTAGTCACATAAACCCTTTTGTCAATATGAACTAATGATAAGTGTTGCTTTAGTGTCCAATTATCTCATTTAATTTTATTCATCTTTCTTAATGTGGCATTTTTGGATATGGTGATCTGACCCTTTAAAATCTTTACCGCGCTCGGTAGTTCAAGTTTTTAAATCTTCTGAAATAAATGCTGTGTGATGACCTGCGACTAAGGTCAGAAGTTAATGGGCGGTGAGGGCAAGTTCACAAAAATGCCCATGAAATGAAAATGAGGCATGAAATTCCTCAGTAATTAGGGTTTTTTGTTTTTTTTAATTGCGTTGTCAAATATTCACACAAGCATGTGACTCCTGACCTCTTTGGGGCACTTCGGTGAATCGTGGCAGCTCGTGGCTGATAAGAGTTTTCACTTTGCATCGCGGCAGACAATGTGGAGGGAGTAGCGATAACTGTTTGAAAGCAGAGATTATAGAAAATGTTTCAAACAGGTCAAATATGTTGAGTCAGAGAGCAAAAACAGGAGCTTGATGTCTATAAGGTAAGCGCTCGCATCACATCATCATACCTGTCACTTAGGCTGTGAGAGATCTTTGGCAGATGGCAATCTCGGGGAAATGAGCAATTGTGGTAATCATGTCAGTAATTTAGTGGGAATGCAAGTGACACAGATGAATTGCGCCTGGGGTTAAAGAATGCAAAGATTTATTTTCAACAGTGTGAAAATCAATTACATCCAATGAGCAGTGCTGCAGTCAGATTCCCCTGGGATTTCATGTTTCCAATTAACAATGTTGTTGTGTCAGTGCTAATGAATGACACCTTTCTGCTCCTCACATGTTAATCAAACCACGCCCACATTACTGTCTCATCTACACACTCACGCACACACCCCTGCAATGTGACAACTCAGGGATGCCGAGGTGTGTGTTTGCGAAAATAGGAGAGCCCACCGATGGATCTGAAGGAAACACGGTGGACGGGCAGATCGGGAGAGCGAGCGGGAAGAAAAAGGCGATCGTACATGGCGTGTTGGGTCTCTCATACGCGTGAGCCTCAGTAAAAAGTGTAAAACTCCAAAAAGTCAAACATTTATACCCCCGCGCCACCGCTCCTCTGGATAAATAAGCCCTTAAAATTCCAAGGAGAACCGTCTCCGTCAAGTTTAATAACATGAAGGTCAGTTCATAACTGGATCTAATAATAATCTACCCCTAAACACACATGTTGGAATAACCCCCCCAGTATGTGTCCTGTAGTTTAGCTCAGTGGGGATTAGACTCCTGCTTATCTGATCAAGTTTTGTCTTGTCCTGTGTGATAAGCAACATTAAGCTACTGTGTCCACCCAGTGTCATATGTGCCCTGACCCATTAATTGGCCGATGGTTTGCCAAATCTCTGTTCCGATCACGCATTTAGGTTTTTCATTATCTAAATGCTGCGTAGCTTGCACAAAATGGATATAAAAACACGAGGAACGGTCCAGCACTGTCTCAAAACACAGTAGGAAACAGCAGTCACAGGATTTAAAGGTGAAAATGCACAAATCCAGGTCCAAAAAGTTGAACCTATCACTAGACGGATGTTTTTCCGAATACATTTGGCTCGGTGGCGATACAACTGTTAGTTTTAAGTGGTCAGGACTATTTTTATTCCCCCTTCACTCACTGATTTGTGAATGCACATGTGGACAGTTTGGAGGTATGTGCAAATACAAAGGCAACAACAGATGTCATCGAATTCCAAAACAGTAAAAAGGACATAGATAAGTAACAGGGAACTGCATGTATACATTTAAAAAAAAATTTAAAAGGTCATAACTAAATTAAAAATAAAGAAGAGAAAAATACGTAAAAATAAATGAGTGGAAGGTGTGATCTGATTGGGTTTGGATGCAATTTCAGGCGAGGTTTGCACGATGGGTTTGGTTCAGTATTTTTAATTATTTCTGTCCATACACACAAACACACTCCCACATACACGTTACCTCAGACACCGGCTCACTTTTACAGTGATATTTGAGTTGTGGTCAGCAGGATAGATCTGAGAATTATTGAATATATTTTTTTATTAAACTGTTAAAAGTTTTTTTTTTTTTTTTTGCAGAGCAGAAGTCTGAAAAAGTCAACATTTAGCTGCCGAAGTTAAAACTAGATTACATAAAAAATATAATTCATATTTGACCAATTATGTAAATATGTTGCACAAATAATGAAACTTTTCTTGTCCAAAAATACATTAACTGATACGGCACCATATGATAATAGCCAGCTTGTGAATCAGAACACATAGGAGAGGACATGAAAGGAGCCTCGTAGCTTGTTAGCATATGAAATATAACGTATGTATCATAACTGCCACACATGTGAGATACCTGAAGGTGTAATGAACAAATGAAGACCAATAAAGCTGTCGTGGTCTCTTGACAGTGCTAAAGATGTGTGTGGTCACGTTCGATTATAACCTCTGCCAAGGAGGTAATGATTCCGGCTCGGTTTGTCAGTCTGTCAGCAGGATTACAGGGAAAAAAAAAAAAAAGAAAAAAAAAACTGGCCCAATTTTCATGAAACTTGGTGGAAGGGTGAAGCATGGGCCGAGGAACAAACCATTACATTTTGGATCTGATCCGGAAAGACGGGGTGGATACACAAATTATCTTTTCCATTCCGTTACCGTTGCGAGATAGGGCATTTATGCTGTGGTGTTGGAGTAATTTTAAAATGTAGTTTACCGACTGGGAAAAACTCATGCGAGTGCCCCCCCACCCCCTCAAATCGAAAACAGATATGAAACGTGTTGCTTGAACAATGGAACACAACGACCTAAAGCTCAACTTGAGCGCGGATGCTCCGTTGGCCTTGGCGGGGTCTGCGATCTCTGAGGGGCGTTCTAGTTATTATTGTGCTATATCCATCGTTAATTAACCCTGTCTCCTAGAAATGACATTCATACGTTTTCTGCCTGATTATGTTTAGGCCTCGAAAACAAACAAAAGCTGTTACTTTTGACATACAGGAAGGGGGTGAATCAATAAATATGCACACGTTTATTGCATTTTTGATAAAACTGATTACTGAATAAAGCATATTACATTGTCTGAAATCAGGAAAATTACTGTTATCCTGCTGCTGACACAAACCTCCCAGAAGCGATAGTGACAAACAACACCAACATATTCAGCGCTGTCTCTCACTGTATTTATCTGATCTTAATGCGTGACAGGACTGGCCTCTCCGACAGTCATCGTCTATTATTACTTCAATTATAACGGCGCTATGCAATGTAAGTGGAATAATTACATCTTTGCTCTCAATCTGACCGGCATTAAGCTGTCCACAGCCATTCGTTAGGCTCCCTTCTGGACCTCGATCTCTGTGACAGCTTAAATTAAGGTGAGAAGATGGCAAGTAATTGTGTTTATTATTATTTTTAACAACAATCCCGCCTGTTTACTGAGCATTCAGTGCGTTGTGCAGCAAACACCGTGAGATTAAATGGCTTCTTAAAGAATCCTTTTAAAAGTCCCCTGCTCCCTTTGAATTCATCTTGATCAAATTGCTGTCGAGAGGCATTAAAATCCCCAAAGTCATTCTATTTTCTTCTGAGAGTCAGCTTCCGAGTGTAACACAGGCAAAAACGAGCGCATGAAGAGCACCAAAAAAAAGAAAATAAATAAAAATGATAGGCCTAACAAATATTAAATTCCACTTTTATGTGCTTTTGTCATATAGGCACAGACATGCAGTTTTCTTTGCAGTTTAACAGCATTATAGACTTCAACTTCTTTGGAGTTTCCACGGCTAACCCAGGACTTCATATGTCCAATTTACAGAGGATGACAAGCAGAGAGAAGTCACAGCCAAACCACAGTTGAGACTTTGGGTCAGCTCTCTTTGGGGCTCAACCCTGCTGCCAATTGCAATTTGAGCAGATGGTCCACTACCCTACAGAAGAAGCACTTTCCCAAGGGAAATGACCCAATATTTGGCAATAATCTCAGGCATGTCAGAACTGCACTGAGGTTATTTTCACTACGTATGAAAAGAAGGTAAAAAGGGTCAGACGTTTAAGTGGTGCGGGCATGAGCAGTCCATTCAAATTACTGCCAGGGCAGATTCGGAAGGGACTGAAAATTGCAGACATGCTCCAGTAATGATTACATCACCTCACGTCTACCTGCTAAACTAATCCTATCTGAAAAGATATATCAAGTGAGGGCTTTGGGGGGAATTACAAGGTAGTTATAGTGTAGTTATAGTGTGAAGGATTTCAACTAAGGATTTTAAACCCCTCTTGGTTTCCGTAACAGACGGCATGTAATGATGCGATTATTAAACATTAAGTTAAGATTGCAGACAGCGAATAGAGATAAGCACATCTCTGGATCTCATTAGTTTCCATTACATTCAATCAGCGGTTAAGATTAGCGTAATCTGTCGATATCACGATGAACACAGTCTGTTGAAAGAACTGATTCCATTAATCAAGCAGTCACTTTGGTCCCATTCTCATCAGCTCCATTTCCATGTTGACTGTTCGTCTGACGGAGACGGAACGCCAGTGACCGGTAAGAACACTGATCACATCGGCAGAAAGAATGGGACCAATGTTTCACGCGACAACTCCTACAGGTCCACACGGAGGACTCGTCTCTCAGGTATTAGAGACAACATACTGACATACTAACTAGTGGTTGGGTTTCCAAATAGAACACTGGAAGGTTGTGAGTTCAACACCAGGCTGCCACCATTGAGCTCCTGAGCAAGGAACTTAACCCTGAGTTGCTCCAGAGGGACTGTCTGTAGTTAGTTCACTGTAAGTCACTCTGGATAAGAGCGTCTGCTGAATGACCTGTAAATACTAACGTGCTTAACTGATGTACGTAACTTGATTTTAGGTGACAAAAATACTCATCTTAACCCAAACCGTTCTTTTCCTAAACCTCACCAAGTAGTTTTGTTTATAATCACAACATTACCAACGCGTTTGAAACTGCAACCGTTGCACGATGTGGGGGTCAGTGCAGTTTTCCCAGTCAGAAGCGATTACAACGGTAGTGATAAGAATCAATAACTGGAATGGGCCAATGACATTCAAATTGAATATAATGTGGTTAAAATTTTGTTTTTTTTTGTTTGTTTTTTCTCGATTGTGCATACTTGTGCCTAAAGGTTTTCTGATTCTGATTCTGACTTGTTAGTTAGTTGTTAATCGTTGCGCCACTAAATCTAAGAAAGAAATTCTGACATTAAAAAGAAATACAACATTAACCCTATTTTATAATCGGTTATTTGCAGTTCTGTCTTTGAAATACAAAAAAGGGCATGCATGGTGAGAAATAAAAAAGAAATAAAGAGGAAAAATAGTATATAGTTAGCTCAACATTTACATAAATAATTTTGGGAGTAAACAGGAAAAACATTCAACCCCACTCTATGTTAATAAGCGGTGTCACTGTGTTTTCACTGTGCTATATGCCAAGAGTGCAACGTATTTGACTCCTGTGGCAGAGCGTTAGTGGAAAAGGGCCTGCTCAGCAATCTCTCCCAAAAGGTAACAAAGAAGATTTCTCAAGGGTAATGGCTGAAATAAGCTCATCACCGCTGTAAAAGAAGGGGGCCCACATTATTAGGTCTATCTCCACTTTCTGCCTAATGTAGTGTGGAAAAGACTCACGCAAAGCAGTCTAAATCCAGTTATAGGCACAGTGCCTGTATCCAATCCTTGCGCTCCCTACGTACTGCTGCAAAGGATGTAGGTTCCCCTCGATGAGAGCTTTTACATAAATATATGAGGAAAAGTAATACCATATATCAAACCCTTGGACGTGGTTTACTTCTCTGAGTGACTTGCCCTTGCACTTGTCTTGTCGAACACAAGTTCGACCTGTAGGTAATGAATCTCATCGTGTGATTATTATTGACGTCGCTTCGATGTGAACACTCTTCTCCGAGGGTGTTAAAGATTGTTTTTTAGGATTTACCTTAGAGCTATTTCCTTTACGCGTCAACTGAAATTGAGTGTAATTATCGCTGAGGTTTTCTACATTATACAGGCTTTTTTTGCACTTCTACCAGGAAGAAATGATACGCAACGTCAAGATTAAAGCTGCAGCTTGCTTGCAGCCCTTCGCCCTGTGATCTTAGGACCACTCTGTAGCGCAACGCACACACACACACACACACACACACACTGATCAAAACCCTGGTATCCTCAGGCCTGCCGGTCTTGTTAGCTAGCCTGCTGCAGTCCTGATGCAGGCTGGGCTCGGGGCCTTGACTGACCAGGTATACTCCATCCACTATGATGCACACATCATTAAATCTTGTAAAATATATGAATTATTCACAGCTACAAATAGCCCTTAGCAGCATGTCAATGTTGTGATGCGTGAATCATATATGCCGCGTGTGCGTCTGCATTTAGGAGGCACGTATGCATGAGGAATGATGGAGGGACGTACTTTCATTTTTATTTTCAATCTGCATCACACAAACTGGATTTTTAATGCATGTGGTGAAGAGCGCCATGCCGAGACTGTCTGCGCCAGAAAAAGTGCTAAATAACGTTGCATATTCATGACTAAATAAACAGCACTCAAGGTTAAAGTTTTGAAAAATCTCTATATCGTAAAGCAGATTTCTTTTCGGATAGTGATTTGTAGTGGTTTTCACAAGTGATGACTTACAAAAAAAACAGACACAATTGTCATTTAATTTAGAAGACTTGGCAAAGGCCAACCCTGGCAGAGGAAAATAAAGGAGCTGATAAGAATGTTTTATTTCAGTTTGTTGTTATTTCCAAGCCCTCCTGCTCCTAGAAAACTTTGATGTTGCACTATCTCAGCCCAGCGTTGACCTTCTCCAGGTGACACATCACCATAATTCCGCCGCCAAGTTGAAACATTGCACAAATTAAGCTCTCTCGGTTTTAGTGTGTGATTATTCTTTTGACTTTATTCAGCATTTCCCTCCCCGGCATCAGAGATAAAACTGTTTGGGAGGAGTAAAAAAAAGAAGAAAAAAAAAGAAAAGAAATACTCGTCTCGTAGAACAAAGCACAATTAATCAAAGCAAAAATGTTGCGACAATTCTCACTCTCTGATCTACCGGCTTGTGGCTGACAATACAGACATTTAACAATTGTTAGCGATTTCAATCTGACCAGCATTAAATTGACTTTGCCGTTGGGACATTTTACCTTCAGAAGTTACAAGAGACATAAAGTGAGCCGCTGCAGTATCTCAGCCAGTCGTCACTAAGCAACTACTGTTTTTGAAACCTTTAACCGCAGAGGGTTTGCTGAGCGCTTCTGCTCTTCTCCAGAAGCACCTAAAATAGAAAAAGAAAGGGAGATGAGTAGATGTTTAACTTGGAGACGTAGAGGCCTTACTCTGCCCGTCTCTGTCTGGGAGACGATCCCATTCCCGGTCTTCTTTTCACCGAATCACAGAGGACCATTTATTTTTAATGGAAGGCCTTCAAAAGGAAAAAAAAAAACAACAGCTTTTTCCGTCTTCCCTTCTCATCTGTTTTCCATGCCAGGCCATAGAGAAATGGGAAGATATGAATAAATTAGCTGCAGAATTTGATTTTTTTCCCCTCCGGGGTAGAGCAATAGTAGAAGCTGAATGCGTTGAACCTTTTTGTTAAGCGGGACAAGCGGGTGCACAGCTACGGAGGGCCAGGTGCTGGGCAAAAGGCCGATATGAGGAAATACGCCTGTGATGAGCAGAATGAGCTGTATTATGTTTTACATTAACAGTGTTCGGCCTTGCATGATTGAAAAGCTTGGAGAATTGAACAACTTGTGTGCTTCAATGATGTCGTTATAAAGGCTATAATTGTGACTGCAGACCTCTTGCCCGTTGTTGATAACGGCAACTCACATTATTAAAGATTGCCAATGTCTTCTCTTAATGTCTTGTTTTCTACAGTGGAGCTTTGAAGTCATTTCGGTTCGTAACAATACATCCGTTTCACTTGGATTCATATTATGATAAAGGTTACTTCTACTGCATAGTGGTAGTAGCGGCTTTGCTTTAGTGACCTGTTGGCATCCAGTATAACACTGGAGCTTTCTACGGTATTTATTTATACACTTTGTCTGTGCAACTCATCTTTTGCAAGGTTGCAGGTTACTGGAGCATTTTTACAGTCAGGGAAACAACCCTGGCTGGTTTCTTTCTTTACAACGTACATTTCACTGTGAAACCCTGTGTTGTAACAAATAAAAGAACCACGTAAGTGGAACACCCGGAGAAAATATCCGTCAAGCACAGGGAGAACGGCATATTCGTACATTTATTTTTCGTTTTTTTTCATGAACTGTCGTAATCGGAACAAGATTTCCTTACACTAATCAAGTTTAGTGACTGCAGAGGATATGATCAAGCTTTTCCCTCTGTCATTGTAGCTGTCACAACCTAGACATGGGCCGTCCAATGGCTGCAAAACCGGGATTTGTTCTTGGCTAGTCTTGCCTCCGTGGAAAGCCAATACATGCATACATGCTTTCAGAGAGTATATCGTCATTTAGACCTTCCTTGACATGAATAATTCAGGGCTTCACTCGGGTAACTGAAATATATTCTGGCATTGCAAAAGAACATTAGTATAAAATGTCAACATCTCAAAAAAAAAAACAAGAAGGATAATATGGGACTGTACCGTATGTCAGAGGAAGTACTACTCAGATATGCGTCTTAATACTGTGTTATAAGTAAAAAAAAGTCCTGCATTCAAAATTGTACTTTAGATGTACGCATCTAAATATACTTAAAGTTCCGAAAGTAAAAGTACTCGTTCTGCACAACGGCCCAATTCAGAATCATATATATTATATTATTTGATTATAATTGTGGCCACAATGATGTGTTCATCACTTTAACTTTGCAGCTGGTAAAGGAGAAGCTTTTTTTTTACTTTATATACTGCCGGGTAGCGTGTGAATATAACCCACGGATCAAAAAAGTTTGAACCTAGAATTACTCATGATGACTTATTTGCTGATTATATTTTGCATTGACATTCCTGGAGGTCATACACAGTGTTAGGTTTGGTAATTGGGGGCCTCTAATACAGTATACTGAATGTTGGCAGCTTGAGATGCCTAAGAGATGCACAACTCTCTTCACTGTTGCCAGATGCATTCATAGTGAATGTTGATCGCAATGTTCAGGGCAATTAAACTGGTGTTCAAGCTTCAGTCACAACTGTGCGTAAGACGGAAGAGCTGGAATATTTAAGATACCTTAAATGACACAAGATTGTGTGGAACTGAGTGCTGCTTCAGCGTAGAAATAGGTATTTAACAGTGCAAAAAGAGATTCTACTGGATGTGACATTCTACGTGGATTTGGAAAAAACCCGAGTGCTTTGAGATCCCTTGGCTCTCGTGAAGTGAAGAAAGCCTAAAAGGTTCCTCGTAATTACAAGAGGCATCATTAATAAGGAAAAATGGAAAACCATACGGAAGTAGCAAAGTGGGTAACCATAGACTGCTGAGCTCCAATGCAGTTCTGGCTAGTCTAAAGTGTTTACCCCAAAATGATTTATGTTAATATTGAGCTAAATGTGGTGTGAATCCAACATTTCCCCCCAAAGCTTTGGCTCATGGAAGATCTATGTGCAAGACTGCTTGAGCCTGCAGATGGCCCAGGCTGATCAGGCTCCCAGACAGTTGGGTGAGCCCTTCTTCTAATTGATATCCCCGTTGCTCCTACTTGGTTAAGCGTGCATTGGTAATCTCGGTGGATAAAGCGCTCGCAACGAATGTGTTACAATTCACAGAGCATAAAAGCGCCGACATTTTGCGTCTTTCTGATGTATACTCAGGGAAGATGAAACTGACTGTGATGTAGTCTACTCCAGAGTTATATCTCATCAGGCACCTAACGCTTTTTGATAACTGTTCATCTTATGCATCAGTAATTATCTCTTTGTTAAAAAAAATTTTGTCCTAACAATATGTCAGTATTAGGAAGTATTGCTGTTTTATTTCCTCAAGGAAATATTGCAATAACGTCAATAGATCACTGTGTTTGCCGAGCATATTATACAATGGAATGTGTCTGAAAATGCAGATTACAATATGTGGACACAAATTAAGTGACGGTTGCATTCCTGCACCACAAACCAGACTATGTGAAAAATAATTAGCACAAATTTGATGCATTAGCATTAAGCCTGAAGCTGAAACGGTCAATATGTTTGTATTAACAAGGAATTAAATAATTATGTCACGTAAAAGGTGTCGTTCGTATTCTTTGTCAAACATGTTTCTGCGGAAGACTTTCATTGTTGTTGTGTTTTGGTGTCTTTCAGCTAATTGTTTTGATTCTATGACTTGCAACTTTACCGTTTTAATTTACTCTCGCCAATCTCATCAACATCGTTTTTAGCCACAGCAGGCAGACAACAGACAAAGACAGCAACTAGTTGGTGAACACACAGTAGTGGAGCATTTAGTAGCTAAATAAACAGATATTTTCCTCAGGAGTTGGTTGAGACCATAACGGAGCTATAAGAGAGTGAATATTGGACTTATGTTAAGGGTGCTCTGACTTTGCTTGATGGGAAAACATTTTCTAAAACCTTCGCCACAACAACTTTATAATGTGATAATATGGCAATTTTGTATTTTACAGCTTGTTCTGCTGCCCACAAGTGATCAAAAAACAATTAATGGTAATTTGGATAAGATTTGGTTGGAGGTTAAGGCAACTCAGACTAGCTTAGACAAGGGAAAACTAGTTAAATGGCTTAAAGTTCAAGTTTTGCTCACACTAGAAATCTTAAGCTTTGAACTAAAAATACAGGAAATACACCCATCCACCATCCTGACTTCAACAACCTTGCTTGCCAACATTTCCCTTTGATTTCTATAAAAAAAACCACTGCCTGCTTCTTATCGTGTTTCAAATGTGCTGCCTCTCCTTTTTCATGCACTGTGCATTAGTCTACATTTCAAGATACTGTGCTTATGTCACAAAATGTCTGGAGACTAAGATTTCAAAAGACATATCAGTAATTTAACATAGTTCTTGATGCCACTAGACAACTTATTAGATTTATACCACTGGACAAACTTAAATGCTCATTTCGTTACTGCTCCAATCGCCAGCTCCACTCTGAGTGCATCCACTGTCCAGCTAGGTTTATGCTCGTCCCCGGTGCGAGGGTGCACGATCTAAAAAAAAATCACGGCTTCACGTATTTTGCATGTGTAGGCTGTCGTCAGTTGTGCACCTGCGCATTTCTTTGTAACTCGCCGCCCTTGTGACCGCCAAAACAAAGCAAACAACTTCTATTAAGACGTAATAATGAATACATTTTTCTATTTTCAATATGTCACAGGATTTTAGGAACAGGAGATCCTAAAAAATCAAATATGTTGCCAGCCAAAACAAAGTGGGAACAGGATATCCAACCTTCAACAGAATACATTTGTTGTTCCAAATATTTACCTCTTTCCCTACAGGGATTGTTCCAAAGGCAATAAAGTATGTTCATGAATATGTGACATGACATATGAGTTTACGGTTTAACTACTAATGCTCCTAATTGAGGAGTAGCATGTTTGGCCTGTGGCGGACGTTTTGCTGATGACTTCCGTTGATTTCTTGCTTCTTCACAGAATATTTTGTCTGTATACAAAATATTGTATATACCCGCCGTTTCGGAGAATACCGCATGGCACAATGTGTTGCTTATAAACGCCTTTGTGCGTGCTCACTGTGAAGGCTTCACTCTCTCTCGCTTGACCACGCGCACTGAGCCATTCCCTAAAGCCGCTACGCCGCTCGTAAAACAGATGACGTTTAAAACACATATACAGAAAAATAAAGTAAAAAAAAAACACAGTGGCACCAAAAAATGTGGATATTTTAGAGCTAAACTTCTCATACTCTGTGGAGCTTGGGTCTCTTTCAGGGGAGCCGTAATAATTCCCTAATTCAAACCCTGCTCTTCATATGTCTTCCTCTACATGGCAGCAGGAGGAAATTATATGTATCTCACCATGATACCTGAAATATTCACAAGTGCCACAATTTAAAGTTGTAGAGCATAAGTCATTCCTCGTATGTACTTTAGTCGAACTGAATGCTTCAGAAAACATCCATAGAGTGGCATATCATTTATGGAGCATGTACATATTTGTGAAATCTGATTTGCTGGTCTTTCATCACAGCAGCCCCAAGATGCATGAAATGTGGTCCACTTGAGATTGCAGAACAGAGTGCGTCTCTGAAGGGCTAGAAGACCATTTAGCCCGGTTCAGTTGGCAGCCTACAAATTATTCAGGGATGGATGCCGAGGTGCGTTCACACGTCGGTGTCACTGAGAGTTCACAACCTAGCTGCTCTACGCAGGTGGAGTTTGAAACCCCCACAGATAGCCCGAGGAGCTGCTGGCACCTGTTAATTTGAATTTGACTGTGTGGGTGATTGCATGAGTGGCATCAAACTATTTGTTGGTGTTGTTTTGGATTAGCGTTTTGTTTAAAAGCACATTGGAAAATATGCAGTATTCAGCAGTATTTGCTTCCTATTACTTTTCCCCCTCACATATAATACTACTAAGTAGTGGCAGTAGGGACAGACACATAAGCTTTTACAGTGTAAAAGATGAAAAAGATTTTCATGAAATCAAACCCCAATTTTGATATTGTTAAGGTTTTCTCTTTTTTTTTTAGCAATAGCCATTTGATATACAGTATTTACATACAGTATTTAAATCTATAGTAGCAGATTTCATAGTCAGTGGCAGAGTCTGCCATTCCCTTGCAAGATTCGAATTACCTTCAAACCACGCAAGGAATTGACAGGCAGCATGCATACATGTGATCCAGCGTTACTGCACCGCACTGTAATTTTATCTCATGAATCCATTCCAAGAACATGAAGCTGTGGATGTGGAATTTTAATTTTGCTTCATACATTGGTTGAACCCAGGCTACAACCAGGTTCTGCTTCAGACATACGCCACATAGATTTTTGATCTGGGCACCAAAACACCAGATGGACTGAATGAGGACTTACATCTGTTATATATTTTTTTTGTATCTTTCTTTGTAACTTTTTGCTTTTGAAAAAAATTGTTTTCACAGCCCCTTTCCTATGGTGGACTCTCATCAACAGTATTTCAGATAATGGAAATAATAGCACTATACTGTAGTATTTTATATATACATTTACATGAATCACATTTGAACCATCCCTTAAGCCACTTTCCCTCATTTTCTCTCAAAAAAAGAAAAACATGCTTCTGGAATCCTTTTTCATTACCCATGGTGCCTGAAGAAGAGCACTGAGCTTAAAACGTGTTGCCATCCTATCCGCATGTATTGCCACATCCCCTTTGAAGTCCTGCTTTATGCTCTTTGTGTGCTTTTGTGGCCGCATTAACATATTTAATAAATATTTTAATATTCTTAAAAGGAAAAGGAATAATAATTGGCACAAGCAAGGGCTTTCTGTTGTTTCACCTGGGCCTCTTTTACTGTCAACATTTACAGTGTTTAACTCAACATAATAAAAAATGTATATAATTGCCAAATTCCTCCACCGCTCGATGAGTGACAACCCACACACTATCAAAGAATATTAATAGCTATAAATGAATAAAGGCTTAAGCAGGCTATAATTATTTTTTTTAATCCTGTTCCTTTCATAAGTTCCCCATCAATTGATGCGTTGATAAGCTCTGGGAAGCTTTTTCATTGACTAACTTTCATCAAGATTTCTATGGAACTCAGTGGCTCAGCCAAATATAGTATGGATCTTTTGAAAAATAAGGATGGCGTGTTATGTTTTCTGTAAATGTAAAGATTTGCATGAGCACCGGAAGAAAGACGCAGCAAAGACTCTAATTTTATTAACTTGGTTGATTCAGTTGAGTTAACAGCACTTGTAGTTCTTCAACAGAGCTGCACTTCAAATTGTTTTTTGCCTTTGTTTTGTAGTTGGGGGAACAAGCACTCTCTTATCAGGTGGACTAATCTGTGTCAGTTTCATGGGAAATGAAATCCACATAACAATCAGTTTCTCAGCACGCACAAATCAACTGCACAAGTCTAATCACCCTTTAAACTTGATTTAGCAAAGCCCACACATTTATTTTTAGTAACCGGTAAAAAAAAACAGGGATTGTAACTTGACTTCACCGAATGAATTGAGTCAAATGAGCTGCAGCTAATTTCGTTATTCAGTCATTACTGGAGTTATTGTGAACATTTCAGTTTGTTAGGAATGCAAAACATGCTCTGTGCATGTTTCACTCTTTGCAATGGTCCCCTGGCCACCCAGCCCTCCTCCATATGAGCAAGACACCCACACTGGAAGAGAGGCAAAACGACTACAAATGTGTTTGTCGATTTGTGTCAATTTGTAGTTCTGTGCCACTTTGTACTGGTTTTGTGTCTCTTTATAGTCTTTTTGCTTGGCTTTCAGTGGCATTTTGAACCGTATTTCGGGTGTTGCTGTTGATTCAAAAAATTGCACCACGACTTCAGTATTTTGTTCACACTGGAGATGAAGAGAGGCTATCAAACTCCCGTCCAACACTTCCTGCCACAGTAGATGCACGTTGACAAAAGCCAAACACGAGGTTTCAAAGGTGTAGACCACAAACCGATGGGTGAAGTCACAATGACTCTGTCCACTTCTTATAGCCTATGGTTGAGACAGTTCACAGTTTCTACGCACAAAATGTTGTACAATCATCCATTGTTCTCAAAACAATAAATCCTAATTATCGTATGTGTTCCCTTGACTGTTTACTCTAGCAACAAAATGACATTTGACATTTCAGTTTGTCCCGTACTTTGGTTTATGTCCAAATACCTAATGGCCTTCCTATCAGTCTCAGCTGTACTTGTGATTTGTGCGATCCAGATAGCCAGACAGAGACATCTCATTTCAATTCAAAAGGAACAAATACATTTTTTAATACAATATCACAGTATATACATACATCTGTTCAAACACTGTGGTCACAACCAGGTGAACAGTACCTTCAGCGAAAGGGAAAGTCTTTGACAAAGTCTATGAAAGGACAACAGGTTAAAACAAACTTCTTGAGGGCGTTATATCAGAGTTTTTTTCTCCAGAGTCTGAAGAGCGAGCACCTTCCTCACCCTAAGTAAGAAAGTTGGGCCTTTATTTCACTTCCAGTTAAAAATAATGAGTCTGTAGGCTTCAATGCATCTCTCCTAACTTAAATGTCATTGCATTTTCACCATCTTTCTGTTCACGCAGTGTTATTTTCATCTCCACAGCTAGAACTTCGAGACCCTAACACGTGCACTCTGCACACAGACGAGCTGTAACTCCCTTAGGCTCATCTGCCATCAGCGTGTCTAAAATATGCTCCGCTGCATTATGAAAAAGTTGAGAAAAAAAAGAAACAAAACAAGAATCAAATCTTACAGCGAATAAAAAGCTATCACACTCAGTACTTTTGCTTTGCCTGAGGATACAAATAACTTCAAAGATCTGTCAGAGAAAAAGCAAGGATGAAGAAAAAAACATTTCCCCCTTAAAGTGCTACCCTACCTCTTTTACTGCCACTTTTATTTCCAGGGATGAGGGCAGAGCTGAATGCGGGACATCATGTTTGGTTGATTCCTCCACGGTCATGATTATAGAAGTGATCAGAGTTAGTGTGGACAGCTTCCAGCAGCAACAAGATAACAACTTGACTGTAAAAGGCAAGAACAAAAAAAAAAAGAAGAAAGAGAAATAAGTTTACCCGGGGCAATCCGCAGCTGCACTATCAACACAAAGGCATTTCCCGGTCTACCATGGCCTCCCCAGCAGCCAGAATAATGAGGCTTTTGCATGTACGTTACAACACAAATCCATCAAAGACCTGGGCGCATTTGCATTATGTGCCGTGCATTGTGCTTTTTAAATTATGGGCCAGAGAGTTAATTATAGGCCCAGCAGAAATGAGTGATACATGTAACAGGGAGTCCATTTGCAAGAACGCCATACCTTCAGACAATCACAACTTTATTGGATCCACTGTGAGCCGTCAACACAATTGTTGGCGGAGCCTTTAAAGCATATAAATATGCAAAAACAGCATAACCACAAAAAAGCCTTTACATGCCATTAAATATTTCGATGTTCCGCATAAGATTAGTTGCAGGCTATGTACACAATGGACACACACACACGTGCACTCTGCTTGAAATATTTGTTTGACTAATGCCAATTTGATTCCCATTTCATACGTTAGCAAGGTTCCATGGGACTCAAAAAGACTCAAAACTTCAAACCAGCCTCAAATCAAAAGAAAACTATAGTGCTGTCATCCTTATCACACACTGACAATGTACGGTATTAGCCCTCTGTAATGATCTTCCCCTTTTAAAAATCAGATCAGATTTCTGGTGCTTTTTTTCTTTCACTGTGAACATATCACATATTTCTGGATTGACTGATTTTTTTAATGAAGTTATTTTTGCCTGATTGCAATGATAGCCGTTTAAATGTCATCATGTAATGAAACAGATCTGAGCAATAAGGCCTGGTTGATTTGGAAAGCTCTTTAATTAATAAATTGGCAATTAGCTTGTAAGAAACCATAGTCGGGAGAAAGCACAGAAGATATATTAGTGTTAATGAGAAACGATTAGTTATTTAAAGATGGCTCTGAAATGCCCTTACAACTTGTTTTTGTATGAAATTGTTACAGTTAGCTACCCAGCACTAAGCCTCGGCACGTATTTCATTCGTACAGTTTTTAAATCAGTTTCATGGTGAGTTAAGTGCCACTACAATACAAACATACTGCATGTATTTTTTTTAGTTCTGCCTTATTTTGGTTGTACTATTCCCAACACTTAAATGTGTTCGCTTCTCCCCTCCTGCTTTGATTGACCTACTTTTCAAGATGCTAATAAGTCAGCAGGGAGACGTTTGGTGTAGCCCTGTCGGATTTGCTCACCGTGGGCCTACATCACACTCCTGTCAGCCTCTTTATTGTTGATGAAGCCTCTTGTTTTCTTTTTTTCAGAGTGCTGAGGCTAGATAAAGGCTATGGTGTCACACCACAGCTTCCATTTACTCTTTCTTTTTTTGGAAGCCTATAGCTTTAGGAACAGAAGTATTCTTTTTATTTTTTTTATTTTAATGGTTGTTTTGTATAGGGTCTGGTATGAAGCGAACAAACAATGGCACACACGACAGCATTTATAGCCCAAGCTAATTTGCAATGCCCATCCCTGTGGGCCTTTAAAATAAATAAAACTCTACAACAGATACACACATGTCACATTAAATCACTCTACTTCCCCCAATCACAATGTCTCTTACTAAAAGGCAATAAAAGGTATTCAATATAGGCTATACTGTATATACCTACACAAATATACTATAAACGTGTGGCCATCTAACTTCTACAGTCAACTTGAATCAGTATAAAAGTTATTGGTAACAACTCGATCATAAATCTGCACCATGACAAATGAGGCAGAAAACCTATTCCTATTCCTCACATTCCCCATTCACAAGCCAGGCATATCAGATAATAATGAGTCGGCATAAAACAAGTCTGTGCAATGGCAGAAAGGAGTGGATGGAAAGAACCTAACACAATTCAATCCCCAAAATAGGTATGTACATTAAAACACAAAGAACTGTGAACTCAACAAGAAAACCACACAAATTATTACAAAAAGTATTGTAATAATTAAATAAATATATATATATATTTTTAAAAGCAAACAGATTTTTTTGAACATTGCTTTTTAACAAGGCGATGAGTTCAGGGACTTGTGCAACATTGTGTCAGTGAAGAAGTGAGCTTAATTGTTCTCAATCAGGGTAATTATTAATTTTTTTTAAATATCCCCCATCACACACTGTGCTCGGGCGGAGAGGCTTCGTAGGCATAGTGAGAACGAGCTAGTCAAACTTAAACATGTGTGGTCATCTGATCGCACGGCCATTGTACGGGACGTTCACGCTCATCTGAGTGGGTTCTGAAACCTGCTCGGAGGTTTGCTCTCTAACCGGCACTAGGCCAAGACCAGGATAATGAACTCCAGCCGCCAGGCCATGTTTCACATTGCAGTGAAATGATACACTCCTACACAGTAAAACCTCCAATTTTAGATGTCAAACGCCCTGAATTGACAGTATGGTAATGCATTAATGTATTCAAATGTGAAGTAACGCTTGCTTATTGTCGAGACTTTAAATATGTCGCTATTAGAGGAGAGTGTGTTCTGCATCTCTGATGAGCTTATTTGCAAAGCACGTCTAAATTATTTTGGAAGAAGACATAATGTGCAACACAAATTCTGTATGAAAACCACATGGCAAGTACAGGCGGCATATAGTCAGAGCAAGCTTCACACAGTGGCAGGTGGTACATTGTCAGCTGTGAATGTGTGAACAAAAGCAGAATTCTAACTTTCCCACATCACCTGCTCCAAATTTTCGCAGCTGATCCTCCGATTCAGCCTCTGCACCAGACACAGAGAGGAAACGGCAGCTTAGAAATACTTTCTGTCACACACAAAGGGAATCATTTAATTGATATTTCTTCTTTTTGTGCTCTGCAGTTGATGAGGAATACTATGACGATCAACCAAACAAAAAAATGTAATAAAATTCTTGCATCGTGGCTTGTTAATTTCCCCCCGTCCACACTAACTCCAGGCCGCAGTTTTGCGGTGCCACTAATCAACGGTGCATGGATTGAATTGACCAGCAAGAGGACGCAAGCTAGTTCACGCTAGCCGTTTAGTGGCCGGTGTGCAGCACAGTCCAGCTTGTACTAACAGTAAAAGTTAGTATTGGGCTAAGGTAAAGTATAACGTTATCATGATGTGTTCAAATGTATTCTTGTAAAATGTAGTTTTTTGCCAATAAACTTGAATACATGCAGTAGTTTGAAGGAGATGCTTTCACAGCAATATAACATAGATATGAGAGAGGGAATTATCCCATGCTTAACATCCTAACACTCGCTCTAAGCAGCTTATAATACATTAACTACTAATAACAAGAAGGTTTTTTTTTTTATCAAAGCAAATATTAAAATAAAAGTACAATCATTTATTTCCTAATCATTTTTAATTGTGTTTTTATACAAACAAACACTATAGAAGACGATCAAAGTAAAAGTATAACATTTAG
The DNA here is from genome assembly GCA_943590825.1 of Bovichtus diacanthus. Taxonomy (NCBI): domain Eukaryota; kingdom Metazoa; phylum Chordata; class Actinopteri; order Perciformes; family Bovichtidae; genus Bovichtus; species Bovichtus diacanthus. The sequence goes on from CALSBV010010813.1 coordinate 18,788,233, forward strand.
AATCTTCTATTTTGCGGGAAGGTTCCGGGTCTGTAGTGATAAAAACTTTGTCTGGAGCCGTGAAAACCCAGAGTTTAATGTAATGCATGATAGTATCGATCTTCGCACACAGCGCTCAGCAAGAACATGAACAAATGGATTTCCCAAAATGTCGAAATATTCATTTTTTTCAAACCTTATATCCAATTAATAAGAAGCCAGATTCACGGCTCTCTCATCTAATTTGATGCTTCTTCGGCTCCTCCAATGAGATACAGCGCGGGCCTTGACATACCTCATAGGTCAACACTTGACTCCCCTCTGTAATTTCTCTTTGTTCACGGCAAAATGAGAGCCCTCTGCATTTTGAGCGAGCAGTAGAGTGGGAGGTTGCAGCTCTTGATCCTGTCCTGGAAAATAAACATATTTCATCGCCATGCAAGGAACTGATGGGGCGGCCTCTTCTGTCACCATGGTGATTGAGTCACCTCACACCCCATGGTGGTTTCTACTCACAGAGTTGCTCTCTTCATACTCTAGTGAACAATCACAACGAATGACCTGGAGCGTTGGCTTTTCCTCTGGCAGAAAATCAGAGTAAGAACCAAGTTGGGAGTCCGATTCTCTCATAAAGTCACAATGGAGCTGTGGGTCATTAAAAAAATTATGTCCTTTTTTATTTTTTTTAGACTTAAAGATATTCTAAAGGTTTAGACTAATCATGGGGCCAATTTCAGAGGTACTCTTGGCCGAATGGAATAACGCTGAACTACTTCAGATAAATATTTTGACAATGTTGAATCATCAATGCATAATAATCCATGACATTTGTTGAAATTGAAGTGGTGATATTTGTAAAAATTAACATTATAAAGATAGAAAATAAATTTAAAAAATCAACTAAAATCAATACCTGGGTTTCAGAGGATTAATATTTTTGTTATTAATAAATTAAATGAATGTGTAGTACTCCTTTTAACATCAAACACGTTACAGTGTACGGAGGGCTAGCGCTTTATTTCCTGGATGTACTGATCACCACCCGAAACTAGAACAACGTAACCTCTTAACCTTTTTCCTCCCGGAGGTGACGTACACTGCACTATGTATAATAATGGTACTAATAATGTAATTATTTTAGCTTATGTACCTCCTTTTAATTATTTATTTGACTTTCTATACTTGTCTGTATTTAGTTCTGTCCTTCCTGCAACAACTGAATTTCCGCGCTGGGGATCAATAAAAGTTTACCTTATCCTATCTTCATGTAAAAGGGCTCACTCGTAGTGACAAACCCTTAGAGGATTATCACCCAACTTTGAAGTTCCTATCATCTCAATAAAATAATGCATCTTTGAGCTTGTTTTGCTTTTTTTTCTGTGCGCAAACTAAAGCTAATCCCAGTTTACTGCATCAAGCGACAGACAGAGAAAGAAAACGGAGAAATAGAAGGGGAACATAGTGCGCATTTACACAGTCAAATATTTTACTCAGGAGTTGGTGGACACTTATTTCTCATGTGGCCAGAAACCAAAAATCCAAATGAATGCTAATGTTATTCCTTAGATGTTGATTTTTTTTTTGCTGTTCACCATATCAGCTTTATAAGGTGATGGTAAATGGACTGCATTTTATATAGCGCTTTTGTAATCTTTTGCTACCACTCAAAGTGCTTTTACAATACAAGTCAGCATTCACCCATTCACACACACACAATCATACAGAAGCGGACCCTTCCACACAAGGTGCCACCAGCTCATTAGGAGCGATAACCTCCACCTCATAGATGTACAAAGATGAGAGAAGAAAGGAGAGAAACTAGAGAATTATGACGGAAAGAATTGGGCCGGCTGTGGCTCAGGAGGTCCACCGATCGGAGGGTCAGCGGTTCAATCCCCGGCCTCAGCGGTCAACATCGAAGTGTCCTTGGGTAAGATACTGAACCCCAAATTGCTCCCACTGCCATGGCCAACGGTGTGTGAATGGGTGATCGCTGACATGTGTTGTAAAGCGGTTTGAGTGATTGCTAAGATTGGAAAAGCCCTATATAAATGCAGTCCATTTAACTGGCGTTCCTGGTAAGTTAGAGATTTGTCAGTGTGTATGCTAACACATAAACACACAGACACACACGCTATGTACGTTGCAAGAAAACACATACAGTTGGGGCGTTGGCTGTTAATTTACTTTGCGTTATTGCCACGATTTTGACCGCTGGAACACACTCTCTCATGTCTTCATCTAATATTTAATACCAAGAATACCAATTAGAGTTTAAGCATTAAATTATCAAAAACTATGTGTAAAATGTGTATGAGCTCAGTATTGGAGTCTCGAGGATTTCAAAAAACATCCCCAGTTTTGCGGTGTGGAAATATTTTGGAAAAATAACTGTTATTGACATGGAACGTAATATCTGTTGGAGGCAGTGTAGAAGATGAAAAAAACTGAAATGGGAAATAGAGTTATGATGCATTACTGAACAAACCGTCTACCATCTCTGTCTTTAAGCAAAATATGAATCTCAGGCATCTCTACATGTTTGAGTCAGCATTAAATTTCAAACACACACTTCTGCGAGGATTTTTTGCAGGAATGGTAAACACTGCACATCAAGAAGCCATGAAGATGCTCAAATCCCTCCTGGAGGAGTTCTAGGTGCATCCCACCATTACACTCTTTTAGAGAAACTTCAGTCACTTCGACCAGAAAGCGTTGCTGTATTGATGACTAAACTAGATGTGTTCATTTCTGCCACTCGGGTTCTCTAAATCCAAACAATAACAAAATGCAGAGTTTGCTGGTGTCCATTGTCTCCATTGCCGTCAGCTTCTCCGAGTTCAGATTCCTCCATTGTTCATCGTTCAGCAGGTTTTTTACCAGGACCAGAATCGTCCGCAGGGGTCTCCTACAAACAGACCTGGTGATTAAAACCAGTAAAAACACGGATTAAAGCAGGTGCACGTTTAAAATCAGTGTTTCTCGGATGCTCTTCGGCTGCCGCCAACGTTTGCGCAACTGGTTTTGTTCTGCTAGCATAAGATCCAGACATCTAGAGTTATACTTAAAAATGACCAAGATCTATGGGTTTTTTTAGACATTATAATATGGAAATGTCACACATTATACCTTCGAGGGACATGCACTGGGGAAAAAAGCACCGCATTGATCCAGCATTACATCTCATTCATGATGCATGTATTTCAAAGTCCCAACACACCTTTGGGAAAGATCATCCACAAGCAGAACAGGTTCCATCGGCTATCAAGACATCACATCTGCTCCTAGTGGGTCTTGATAGAAAGATATCCGTACAAGCTGATGCAACTCACAGGAGGATTATGAAACTGCGCTCCGCTTCATCTGCTCAATGAAAATTTCATCAGCGGTAGTTTTCTTTTCCTTTTTTTTCCAGGCCCGGATTGGATGCATCTGAGCAGCACCGGTTCAGCTCTCTGGTTGCACACTGAGTCGTGGAAGCAGATTACACCACATTCAGCCGTGACAACAACAGAACACTCAAATCACATAAAAG
>CALSBV010010813.1:18791756-18847835 GCA_943590825.1 Bovichtus diacanthus
AAAAGAACAAGCAGGGTAAAACACCAGTGAAATGAATATGAAAGTTATAAAGTCCCATTTCAATCAACATTAGCTTGCACTGCAGATTTAGAAGTTAGATTCTCTTCTGAAAAGTTAACAGTATTAAGGATATGCTTTTTTTTTTTTTAAAATATTGCCTTTATCTATCAACGTTATCATTGAGTCAGCATGAAAAGTTCATTTTGAGCTCGAGACCATCGCGACTCAAGGTGTCTTGCCGGCTGTGGGCTGTAGGTTATCGCTGCAGCTGGGGAACAGGCGCCTGATGAATTATCATATACATCTGTACGCTGCAGTGTGCAGCCTGCGATCTCCAACACTCCAGTAGTCCTCAAACCCCTTGGGGTCTTAGATCTCGTATTTTTTTAAATTTTTATATCTAGCACAGTATTATATTTTATTAAGAAGGGCAAGTCCCTCCCCTCCAAAACATTTTATTTTATATTTTAAATGTTACCCCATCACTTGAAAGGGCTCTTTTGTGCTCAATTAAAGATAAAACAGTTTTTCTTTCTTTGATTCCCACGTCAGATTCACTGTGCTGACCAGGCTGCGACTTCATCAATGTGATCCACATACAGCTGCCATCTCTTGTTGTACAAACACCATATACATTTTATAGCAATCAAATATGAATACTCTGTCCCTACCCCACCACCCCCCACCCTTGTTGAAATATACATGTGCCCTTCGTTTGCCTTCTCTTAGGCTCTCGTCTTTTGCCATCCGGCTACAACAGCTACCACTTCTGAGAGTCTCCTGTAGAATGTAGTGTGTGCAGCCAACGGGGTTGTTAGACACAAATTCCATTATGAATGGGGATTTTGAATTCCCATGTCGCCTGCGAGGCATATCTGACCCTTTCTGTGTAAAAGAGCTTTGTCCTTTTCAGACATTATGTCCCACATGTGAGGGGATGAGTCTCGTTTTTGGACGTGCAGACTCAAGCCGGTGTTAACAGAGGGGGAGAGAATCCCTAAAGTTTGGTAGTATGCTTATGTTGATGAGTATGGGTTGAACATAGAGACAGACTGCTTTAAACCAAGGTGGAAATTCCTCTTGGTACGGGTGTGAAAAGAAAATATCAATAATTTCTGAGACAGGCATAACATGGAGGTATCTGTAGCGGGTGAAGAATACCGACTCGTACCACAGCCTTATAATGCACTGTAGCGCACACTTATATAATAGCACACCCATTCGTATGCAAATTCTGCACACTAAGTACAGACTGGTGACACATTAAAGGAAATACTTGAATAAACAAGAAGGAGGAATAAAAACGGCAATGAATGCAGATGCTTTTAAGGTGGTGGGGGATTTTCTTGGCACGTGTACCCCGAAGGGTCACTGCAAATCAATAGAAAGTTGTTCTCAGAGATCACACTCATCCAATGACGAGACATTTGTCGAGGGCTCACCGAATAATGTAAATCATATGCCATAGCCGTTACGGTCACCAGGTCCCAGCCAAGATGAGCTGAAGAACAGTATTTACAGCTGTTGGAATGGCCACACTCAAAGACGTGGTGAAGAGCCTTCCATCAAACAGAGAGGCACGACGTGATCATCTTTCAACTTCAAAATATGGGGATGGCAGCGCACACTTTTGGACGCATCTTTCCTGGAAGGCTTTTTCTTTTTTTTCATAATCATTTATTGTGAGTCAAAAAAAAAGAAAAACGTGGGAGGAATGGGTGTGTAAAGCATGGGAAAAGAAAAAAGGGAATGAAATGTTCAAGCCCTGCTTATTTAAGCCCCTTTCACACATGCTCTGCAACCCTGAAATTATCAAGACATTACCCGGAGGAGCTGTATGTGAGAACCAAGCGGCAATCTCCGGTGCTGAAAAATGAAGGCAACCAGGAAGTGCCAGACATCTGCAGTTCTTCGAATGGCCACTTGAGGCTAGCTCCGAAAGGGAGTCAGAAATAAACATGTCTACAGCCCGGTACAAAAAAAGGGGTTATGGCCTCACATTTACCAACCATGACAACAGTAGAGAAGGGGGGGGGGTGAATTTGTATCTAACTCAACAGCTTAAAGTTATGAATAATTAGAGCATGGCTGCTTCGGTCACGTCACAGGTCGCTAGCTGTCTCCTCTGCTGCGTCAACCAGGCCCGCCTCAACTCCACCGAGTTTCCACCAACTGGCCCATTTTTGGATTATCCGGGAATTATGCAAAGTCAGCACTGCCAAGATGGTGACGCCCGAAGCCACCCACACTGAGCTGATAAACGGCTCTTCAAAAACCTATGGTTGAAGTCACGGGGGCGACAGTCTATGGCGAGAACGCAAACGTCCGAATCATTGGGAAGTTATTAAACAGACTTTACCCTGCCAGCTCCCTCGTACAAAGCCCGTGTCCGAACAAGCCCATGTGTGAATAGAGCCACTCAATGTCCGAAGAATTCACTGCATGTTGATGAAGTTTCAATGCCCCTGGAGTGAAACCGAAAAGAAAACAAACATCCGAGGGTGAAAAGGGCTCATTTACACGTAAACACTAACGGAAATGTCTAATTGGAGAGACGACGAGATTCGAGAACTTCTGTGAGGGCAGACGCTTAAATGGGCGACATGTTCAAGGAATTGCAAGAGAATCTTTTTTTTTTAAATGACTCTCGCACGCTCTACCCAGGCGCCACCTGCTCGCCTAAACTCAACGGATTATTTCCAGTAAGTGAGAATGCTTCTGACACGGACAATGTCCTGTTGGGTGCTACGTGAAAGGGAAACTCTGGACAATGTGTGGACCCGATTCTCCGGACATTATCTATCATGTGAGATAAACAGCTTGTCAACAGGAGCGGAAACGTGTGTGTGTGTATGGGGGTGATATCGGACGCTACAGGCCTACCTGCCAAGCACTTCGGTTGCCTCGCCTTCTGACGAGTCAACTGAACTTCACGTGTAAAATCTCTTCAAATGGCCCTTTGATTTCCTCTGGCACCAGTGTTTGCTATATTGCTACAATATTTCTACAATGATTTATAGTGCAGTGATACATAGGGGTGATGTTCTGATGACCTTGGCGTGCTCTTTCAGCTGACTGTAAAGTATGTGGAGTTAAAGTGGCTCCATAGTTTACCCTGTCTGACTTTCTCCATGCTGTTGAATATACAGTAACGGCTTCTCTGTCATTTCATACCACCTTGTCACATAGACTTGTAAGTCATTAGGCATATGTGTACAGCACATCCAGTAGATCTTTTTTTTTTTGTGAAGCTGAAATAATAAGTAGTTGTCACCTGGCCACATACAGTATATCTGCAGAGGCAGAGCAGTAATACACACACATTATATACCCATACAGGTGTAAGTGACAGCTGAAAGTAGATGATTATAGAGGGATTAGTGTGTTAAAGTCTGAACTGCAGCTCTGCTCCGACTGGGGATTGCAGAGCATCAGGGAGGAGAGCACCTTGCCCTGATCATCTGACGGCAGACGGCTCCTCCCCGCTCACTCCAGTCTTTGCTACGCAAAGCAGCGGCTTGGGCACAACTCTAGCCGCGTTTCTAAGCACAGGCTCGCCTGCGTGAGGTGGAGACGGAGTCGAGTTATGCGCTTTGAATAAACGAGGACTCCGTTCCCCTCTGGTGTCCGCTTTCAGATGAATCAGGGATGAGAGTGGCCGAGAGGAGAGACGACGGACGCTTTTCTTCAATGTGGACTGGCAGTGCGCAAAAGTGCGCTCCGTGGTTCAACATCCTCATCATCTTCCGCTCCTGAGATCAACCCAAAACCCAAGAGGCGCGCCGAGATCCTCCCCGAAACCCTCCGTGCGAGGTAACCAGATTTCCTTTACACATTTCCTCTACTTCGTCCGTGTGAAATACACCGCTCCTGGACGACACAGCGGCTCACACACACGCACGCACACACTCTCACACACGCACACACACTCACACATCCTTTTATGCAACACTTGAATCTCCGGCGTCTGACAAAATGATGTTTTATGTTTTTTTGAATTCACGGGCGATTATTTTTTATCAATTATTAAACTAGAATAAATCCAGTGTCGCCCTTGCAGCAAGCTAGAACTCTAGCATTTCAAAACACGAGCATTCATTCGCGTGAAATGAGTTGCCTTGTCTTTTCCCTGCAGATCACATTTAAATCCTCTGTAATAGGGTATTGATCTAACTAATTAAAATGCTACATCCAATAAATTAGCTTTATACGCTCCCAAAAGAACAAGCTTCACTGGATCCTGTGGGTTATGTCGTATGAGATCAACTTAATCGACATTAATACTTTTAATGCATTAAAAGTTTTTAGGCTGAAATGAATTACGTAAGTGTGTTCAAATGAGACGGATGCAACAGCAAACTCAAACAGACACCAGTTCTACTTTTAGTGCTGAAGTGTGGTGGGTTAAAACTGAAAGGTGCCACATGGATCTTGGTGTTATTAAGTATGAACTCAGGGGCAGACACATGCCACTCACGGTCATTGCCACTCCTGATCTCGTTTACATGCTGTGTTGATGTTGAGTTGTTTCCCCCCTCAGCATCACATCTCATATATCTGCCAACAGACCCGTCTGGTGAAATTCCAGCAGCCGTGTACTAACGTCACAGGATGCAAATTTCCACAGGCGGTGCAATTCACCTTTAATTATGAGCATGTGGGTGTTGGCTTATGTGAGCTGGTGCTTCTAGCTGCAGCATTTTTCAAAGGCATAAACCGGTGTTTGAAAACAGCGTAGAGAAACCCACTGGAGACTCCACACCCAAAAGAAACGAACAACGGAAATTCGCCCCCCCCCCCCCCAAATATTACATTTGTAATGACTCTGCAATTATGGCAACATGGTCAGGGGCCCCACCCGTCAAAAGAGATGACGCCTCTCTTACCTCGCTTTGAGGTTATCATCGTGTTGTTGCTGAAAAACGTGCACACACGTGGTGCACGGGCCTGTGTGTGTGTGTGTGTTTTACTGTACATTCCAACACGTGGTGGTGAAAGAGTTAAAACTACAACTACAAAGAAAAATAAGACCCATTCCAGGTTTTTTTATTACATTTTTTTTTTTACCAAACATGCTCATATAAAGAGTGTGTCAGGTGCACAGTCGGATACAAATAGGATGTGTGAATGTTTTTTTTAGGGTTCTACCCCCCCAAACCCCAGTTTCCTCCACCCCTCAAACCCATTTCTGACTGTAGATTTCGCCCTTGGGTGTTTGACTGGAATAAGTTATCTGATGAAATTCAAAACGAAACATCTCAGCAGCAGCCTCATCCCATGTGCAGACGTGGGCTTTAATTGGTGGGTGTTTAAAATAGTTCTATTCTTTTACAGTTTTTTTATTCATAGGCAGTACTTAGCAACCGTGCTCTTGAAAGTGAAGGTGGGGGTGTTAGCGTTCTCACAGTCTACTATGTGGGTCATCGCGGAGCAGGGTTTAGGCCATACTGTAAATTAGCTGGAATCAAATTCATTTTGGACACACGGGATGTCGAACGTCAAGAAAAAAAATGAAAGATCTGTGCTAAACTTATGCGTGAACTGTAAACCCAAATCTTAAGCCATAAAATAATAAACGCGACATAGTGAATGTAAAAATAATCATGACGGAAAGGCAATTCTTGTAGTGAGGAGTTAAATCGGTCAGAAAAGTGGGATGCAGACTGACAACAAAGGTCAATATGAAAGAGGGGGGCAACCTCGTTATTTTCATACCCGACTAATCAACCTGAATGGGGCAACTGTTCATCTGTAGCTGAACTGGGACACATTCAGTCTGCTTTCTCTTGTCCTGGAATGTAATGTGTGAGTAATGGTAAAGTTAGATAGAAGGCAGCAGGCTGGATGGATTGTCCTGAAACTGTTTATGAGTCCGGTTTTAGAGAAGACGGCAGTTCAGGGAGGCGTTGTGATTTCTAAATCCCGAGAAAAGAAAAAAACTCAAGATGTCACCGTGATTTATGACTGGACAAATAAACAGGCTCTGGTGTATGTTACGCCATAATGTCAGGGGGAGAGTTTCACGTGGGAAGGCTAGAAAGAGGTGGAGGAGGTGGGGGTAGAAACTGTTTCTTGTGTACAATTTCCTGTTATTGTGTTTTGTTTGATGGAGTTTATCCAGTTGGCTCCACTTGAGCAAAGAGGGGGTGGAATAGAAAAAGAGAACAAGAGTGCATTTTCTTTTCTTCAGGTTTTCCTGATCAAGAGGAATTGAACATAACAAGATAATGGACGATATATGATAAGGTTATGTTTGTTGAACTGAAGGATGACAACTATTTGCTGAGGCATACAGGGGGATTTATTAAAAAATGCTAATTCATTTTGTTGAATTTACATTTTTTGTGGTTGGTAGGTTGGTTCATCCTCCCCTCGGGAGATAAAAGAGCACTCATGCAGAAACACACTTTCTGCTGTAAAATGTGCTTCACGCAATCTCCAGCTGAAATCACAATTAAGTTTTGCTAAGAAATGACAAAATATATCCCAGGTGTTTTGTTTCGACTCATGTGTTTATTTGGTCAAATTTGCAATGAACAGAAGTGTATGTTTTTTTTTAATTACATTTGTTGTTGTTCTTTTTGTTGTTGTTTTTAAAGTGATACCACCCTCTACATTCGTGTTCTCCAGCGGTTGGGGATTTTTGTTTCCAGCTGGCACAGCTGTGCTGTGATTGGTGCAATATCCGTGTGGGCGGGCACTAGAGATAGTTTGTAATATTGCTGTCATTTCAACAGACACACAGGAAGCCCCGCTGTTGCTCAGTACCGCCTGTGGTTTGAGTACTCCGTCCGTTTTCTTCGCTGCTTCTGCGCGTTTGTCACGTGTCGCGATTCAGATCCCGGAGTAACATATTTAGTGCTGAAGTCACAAGACTACAGGTTATGTTGGGTGTTGTCATTTGTCTGGTAACTTGTCATCATCCAATCAAAACTATGACAGAAAAAGTTGACCGATGACCGCTAAATCCCACAAACTGGCCCCTTTGAATCGCTAACGATTGATATCCAACGATGTTTGCACTCTTTATATTTGAACACTTCCCCCTTTTTATTGCATCGCTGCCCAGGAACTTTCATCAGGACGAATAAAGTTGCGTCTCATCTTATCTCAGCTTATACATTGGCTTGTTTAAAATAGAGCCCTGAAGCTGCGACATATTTTCCTCAATTATGTCAGTAAAAAAGTTGTTATGCCCTTTTGTAAAATAGGGGAAAAAAAGGTCAATTGTGCACAATAGTTACAACATCGTAATAGTTTATTTACGAAAAAGTGAGGGGAATTCAACTTTCAGTTCCAACTTGAAATATTCTGTTGCTAGTGGCTTCCTATTAGAGCTTTGCTTTTCTGCCCGAACCTGATCGGGCTGAAATTTCTCAAAATTCCCTCGGGCTCGAATCGGGTCACCTTCGCGCCTATTTCCCTATGCTTCAAAAATAAGGCTATGATATGACCGTGCTTCCCATTGCGGCAGGAGACGGTGCGTGTCGGAGATCATGTCACAATGTCTGTTACCGTACTGGAGAAACTTTAGTCGACTTAAGCTTGTAGTAATTTTAAAAATATATATTTTTCTTTTAATGCACAGTTGAAATTCAGGTTTTTAATTGGGCTCGGCTGCTGTGGTTCGGGCTTGGGTTGGGTTGGGCCTGATGTTTTTGGGCCCAATCATAGTTCTACTTCCTCCTGTTACCATAGCGACTGGGTTCACCAGGACCAGGTATCATTATATCCTGGGCACCTTGTTAAATAAAGTTGTCAGCTTTCATGTGCTTGATGATGGACTTTGATCCGAGATAATAGTCTTTCTGCTCGTCTCGGCGTGGCACAGCGTTTTCATCATGCTCGTGGCCTGAGCAGAATATGTGTGTGATTTCCAAACGGAGCCGTTTGACCTCGTGGATTCTCTCTTCTGCTGGCTTCTTGATTTTGGATATTTACACCGCCATGATTAGGTTACCCGAGTACAATCACTCATCCAGCATTATAATGGTAATGTCATACAGAAGCTGATTTTTGTGTGCGCCTGTAGAGTTGGCTGGATCTCCTGTCTGCCTCCCCCGTGGACTGATTACTGATCAGACTTGTATTTCATATCAGCCTTGTGGGGGTAAATTGGAGGATTAGCAACAACTTCATGCTTATTCCCCTACGTATCTCCCAGGCTTCTAAATCCTGTGGAAGCCATTGTTATTTTAAGTAGCTTGGCAATTGAGCATGGAAGCAAGCTCTAATTCTCCCAAGTCTTTGGAGATGCGGAGCGGCAGAAAGCTAGCGTTTTGCAGTTAGCTCCTCTGCTATTCATGCTTTTTCATGATGAGAAAGTGAGCCACTGAGAGAGGGGCCATGAAGCTGGCTGCCAGGACCTCTTCACTCCCATCCTTGGTTCATACATAATAGATAAGTCACTGTAACTTACAGTAGAGGGGCATAACTAGGCTAATGCCCAGATTTGCATATTTGTGCCGAATTCCATAATTCATGAGTGTGCAGCAGGCAGCGATCCATGGTGCAAAGAGCCACCTTGGTCCATATGCTCAGGGGCTGATACCCACCTTGTGCTCCAACAGCATAGTCTTAAAAAAAAAAAAAAGCAGCATTGAAGCTGTCAATGCCAGGCACTTGTGAGCTACGTCTTCATCATCAAAAGAGTCTGAATTCAGCCTTTGGGAAAGCCTTATTAAAGGTAGGACGACAGAATCACACAACAGGCTTCGCACCCACCCCCCCCTTGCTTAATTTACTGCCATTCTGAAATAATAGGCATGGGGTGGGAGTGGTTGAAAGAGGAGACGCGAAGGCTGGTGACACCTTCTGGTGAACACATTTCACAGGCCACGTTTTCATCAAGAGGTTCAAGGAAAAGCCTGACGCAGCCATCATCGCCAAGCGCTGTGAAGCAGATTCCTCACTCAACTTGATGACGAGCTGAGTTATTTATTCATTACCTTTGTTCCCGGCCTGCCCCACATGAGCAGGCACATGTCAGCCGCGTCCCCTCATTATTGGTGTTTCGTACGTCCGTGTGTTTTTTAAATACATTTTTCTAGATCACACACCAATGTCTTGTCATATTTGTCGGATTAACGGTATCTGTCGCTGCGGAGAGATCGCGACCCTGTCATGTGGAGGAAGATTTGTTTTGATTCGGATGCCTCTGCTCCACCATATGTATCAGTTTATTTTGTGTGGGTGTGTGCACTTTTTTTTTTTTCTTTTGTGTGTGAGGCCGAGGAATGGAGAGTAACAGAGAGAGAGAGAGAGATTTACACTGGTTTCTGTTTGTGAAATATTGAAATATCTTTTCTCGTCGGTCGGCTGGCCTGAGAGCAGAACATTTGAGTTCCATTTTTATTTGAAATGATTTCACTGGAACGAGGCCTTTCCCCATTCAAGTGGAGATTTTTTTTTTTTTTTTAAAGACAATCAGTGGTGAAGAGGGGCAGCTGTATGAAAGTGTTGCATATTGAAAGGAGTCAGATCAACTGCTGGACCCCCGTTAAAAAGAAGAGAAAAAAAAAGATCAAGTGTTTTGTCGTTTTGAAAAGAGCTGCAAGAAATCAATGTTAATTCAGCTTTACTCTACGAGGCAGCTGTAGCCCTTTCTGTGCTTTGTCTGCTTCCCCTTTTTCTTTACACATCACCGGTAGTCATTTTAAAAGGAGCAAATGAATACTCATGAGAACAAAATGTCAAGCACTGGTCGGTCCTCCTGGCTCACGCTCTTGCCACCACCAGAAGCGACGTTTGACATTTGTTTCTAAAGGCGAAGATCTGGGTTTGTCTAAATATGAAATTTGATCTTTATAGACATTGATTTAGTTTTATTGTGGGAAGGTCACACATCTAAAACAAAACAAGGCAGTGCAGACCATCTGTGCTTTGATTTCCGAGTTAAGCGCAGAAGCGATTAAAACAACGACCTCGCCGCGTCCTTCACATCAGAACCTTTAGCACTTGTTAAGCTTTCAACACAAACAAGCTATTGTTGAAGTAGAAAAGTGATTACCTGAAGGTGTTTTGCAAATAGATGCACTGTTAACGGTAAGTATTTAACAACGCCTCACGAACACATGGGTAGGTGCCAGGCAGAGAAAGCTATCTGACCGGTGTTAATGATGTCTCCGTCATGCCCACTGTCAGAGAGTCTGGCAGCCGTCTCTCGAGGGTGTGCCGGGAGCTGTCCATGGTGCTGAATGAGACTGTTCTTCTTGGTTGGAGGGAGAACGCCCGGCGAGCGTCTCTTTTTTTTCCCCCACCTCAGGGGAATGCCGCCTATCTGAAACTTGAAAATTGAACTGTGAAACATGCTATTCCTCTGTCGGTACGATACCGGCCCCCCCCCACCCCATCCACACACACACACACACACTTTGTTGCTCGAAGCCTCATGAGCTGACACAAAGCATCATTACTGAACCATAATGTCTGTTAGAAGTAGTAATTGTCAAAACTAAAACAGCATTCAAAAGCAAGGATTTGATGGCAGACCCGGATTGTGTAATTATTTAAGGGGAGACACTGCAGGTGAATATGGGGAAACATTTTAACTAATAGATATCACCGTGAAACTTCCCCAGCTGATTACTTACATAAGGACAATTTTTTTATTTGATTTTTATTACACGTTTTCTGAAATGTTTTGTTTAAATATGCAAAAAAAAAAGAAAGGTACTATCTTTGTAAATATCAGCTAATTTGAGTATTGTAATGCTAATGTATTAGATATTAAATGATACAATTTTCATTTTCATGTTTTTAAGAATAAAATGAGATATAAATCAGGCTATGAGAGATGTATGAACAAAGCCCTCAGTAAAAACCTTCAGAATAAAGATAGGAATGAAACTGGAAGTTTGTAAAAGCTGCTGAAGTGGAGATTTATGGTTCAGAGTCTGAGACATAAATCATTTTGAGAGCACGTCCTTTAAAGATATGTATTGTAAACCGATATCACCATGAAACTTCCCCAGTTGATTACTTACTTTAAGACATTTATTTTTTTGTGTCGCAAGTTTTCCTAAATGTATGTTTAAATATGCAAATGAGGCATTCTCTAATGCTAATTCAAGAGAAATCTACAGACGCAAATAGACAAAGTTAGTAACAAAGCACCTAAATGTGTATTTTGGATGATTTTTTTTCTCCACGGGTCTGAAAGAAGACTGTTTTTGACTGTAGTGTCTGATCTTAATGCAGCTGATGACATTGTTAGCGACCACATTTCACATAAATGCTTCCTATTACAAAGACCATATTGCTGCTTATCACCCCTTTCCCCACGCCCGTGTGTCACCTTACCGAAGAGAATAAAGCACGGTGAATATCATTTCCACAAACTCAGTGACCCATTTTCCTGTATTGATATACATTTTACGTTTCATAAAGTGATTGAGCAGATATCCAGAGTTGCACAAAGAGTGAAGACACAGCACCATATAAAGGCATTTAAAGTCAAATCCAGCCATAAAACACCACCATACTGTAATTTAACCCCGCATCAGAGAGCTGTTCATTGAAAAATGATCAGGCAACAAAATGCAAAATAAACACCATACAAAATACTCCTTTTACACTTAATACAATACTAAACTAGAAGAGCACTCAGAGAGCACAGACCTCCGCCAAGGCCAAATGCCATATCTCACAATGTTAACGAAAGTGAAAAATATTGTGTGTATTCGCCCTGGGATTTGGATTCCTTGGCCCATGCAACACCGTTCCACCAAGTTTCATGAGCAGTTTTTCTGTAATCCTGCTGACTGACAGACAGATCAAAATGAAAACCTAACCTCCTCGGTGGAGGTAATTGTACAATACTTATTTTAAGCTGGTTCTGTATAAGAATACAATTAGGTGAAAGATTTTCTGTCCACATCATGTATATCTGAGAAGGAGCAACACATTTTGAAACACCTGACAATATAATATGGAACTAAACCAGTTGATGGACTGAAAGTAATCATTCGCTATTCTGATTTATGCCATAACTGACTTTACAAGCATAAACTGCCAAACATTTTCTCTTTCCAGTTTATCAAATGTGCGTTTTCTTCATCAAGATTTAATATTTCAGTGTAGAGGTCTGTTTTGATAAAACGCCGATTTCATCTGAGGTCCAATATCACATTTTTTTTTAATATCTGGTTGATATTTAGTTTTTTTTTTTTTTTTTTTTTTTATCTTGTTCTTATTTGTGTACCATGTTTGTTTCAGGGGTTTGATAAGTGTGTGTGACAGTGTGTAGTACGATTATCTGGGGGTATAAAGACATAATCAGCTTGGATCTGTGCATGAAACCATCATTTGACGCTCCCTCAGATATCGGAGACATTGGGATTAGCCTCCTTTTGATTCCTCCATGTTCTCTTTGCCATGTCAGTCGATTGCATATTTGTTTACTCGCTCTAATCTCGTAATTACATCGTTTGTTGTTTCCACAAATCTACAGCATGTGTGTAGCAGATGTTCAGCATGTTTAGCATTGAGTGTTTATTGTTTGACCAGTTAATAATTATGAGCGGCAGTAATTTGGGTGTAAGAGGATAATGATGACTACTCTCATATTTGCTTTTATTTTCATTTTTATTTTTTTTTAAAGCCACATTATCTCTTAATTGGGACTTAAGCAAATGACAGTAACTAATACTAAAATGATGATTTGGAAATGATTTGTATTTAACAATCTTAAAAGGTTTACTCTCTGTTGTTAGCAGTATGTTGATGAAAAAAAAGAGGATGATTCATTTGCTATGCATTTTGTTCAGATCTGTGCTCCAGTATTCATGTCTCACTTCCTTTTAGTGTCAAGTAAATATTTCATGCACGCATGCAAAACACATGTTCAATTCATGTGTGTATGCATATTCCATTACTGCTAATACTTTTGCTACTGGGGCTTTGCTACACATTTGCTTTTTTTTTTGCTTTTTCTTTTACATCATATCTTCATATTTGATAAGGTCTTTTTGTTAGTTCAAAGAGCAAGTGTGTTATGGAAAACTGTCCCAGTTACCAGGATAACTCGTAGAGCGCTCTGCCCAATAAACATCAGACGGATTTTGCTCCTCACCTTCAGAACCAGTTTTCGTCACACGGCTTCCTCTTTACATCATATACCCTTAATAAACTGCAGCAGGATTACAAGGTGTGGGCTGCGATTTGCTCCAGAGCACAGTGGGGATTAGGTATGGCATTTGATGTCAGCATCCAAGGTTTAAAAGAATAATATACCGTCCTCATTTCATCACTATGCTGTAGGTAAGAGTACAGAGAAGGTGCTTTTCGGCCATTGTCGCGACAGCACTGAAAGTAAACTCGGGTGTTCTCTGTCACAACTTCGAAGAGGACGTTACCGAGTGTGAATAAAACATAATAAACGCTCACAACGTATGGATATTAATATCGATATCGTATGATATGAGCCTAGATATTGTCTCAGATTTTGGATATCGCAATATCAAAATATATTCCTGGTTTATATCTATTAAATATGCGCTAATTGATTTGAGTAGATTAGGGTCAACTTTATTGTCATCGCACAGATTACAAGTACTGGGACAAACCAGAAGTGCAAAAGAAGCGATAAAGTGCAGTGTAATGTACACATATAGTACAGGTATATAAATATGACAGATATAAAACAGAGAACACTATAAATAGTCGTATGAGTATCAATAAATGTGAACACACTATAATAAATAATACGAGTAAATACGTGCAAAGAGTCAAGTCACTGGTGATGTTGATTAAGTGATTTTAATTTTCTATTGTTCTATTCTCATTCCATCCACATTACTGATGATTATTTATCAAAACTCTCACCGTGTGAATATTGTGTGAAAACACCGATTGTCAAGCCTACAATATCGTTGCGGTGTCGATATCGAGGCATTTGAACTTATTAATCGATTCGTTGATAGGCAGAAAATTAATTTGTGGTTTTTTTTAGCAATTTTTTGGCTGCGTTTTGTAAACACAACACTCAAAGTTGGCCCCTCCCCCCTGGCTCAACGAGGGTTGAGGTTCTTTGCCAGCATGAGAAAGCAACCACAATGCAATATTTGCATTTATTTCGCCGCTGTGTTCTCCATTTTTCGTAGCTTGGATGTGTGCTTACAACTGGTCAATGTGGTGTTTTTTTTGTAGAGGTCGATGCCCAGAAACTTCCTGAACACTGCAAAGTGAATAGAAAAGACAAAGTACAGGCGGAGTGCTGCGGGGGCCCTGCACATACGGACACCACCACGCACTTTCCAGCGGGTCAGTTTCAAGCAAAAAATGCCAACAGTTCACTGCTTTCAGCTTCTGTAATATGAATATTTTCTGGCTTTCTTAGTCTTCTATGGTAATGTATTACTATTGTGCTTTAGGCAATCTTGATGGGCATTTTTCACATTTTTCTGACAGGTTTATAGAATAAATAATACATAAATAATCATCAGATTAATCAAATATAGATTTTTAGTCTAGCATTTTGAAATGTACATATTAAGGTGGTCACGATACCAGAATTTTTAAGTTAAATATATTATTGTATATAAAAAAGATAATTAAAAAAATTGTTCTTTTGATTGCCACAGAAAAAAAAAGAAATAACAGTCATAGGCACACCATATAGGATACATTTTTATTTATTTTAGAACCTGCACACTGTGCTGTTACAGAAAAAAGTCACTGAACACATACCAACACATGTTTTATAATGTTAGTAATGTGTTCATGATAAAACATTGGCTATTTAATAACTTACATTATCTCGAAAACGGCACCAAGTTACACAGAACCTTCTCTCACTCAAAAAAAATACGGGTAAATCTTTGATAATGTCGAATTTATAATCAACGCACATCGTTGTAAACAGGTGGTATCGAAAAAGTATCGAAGTATCAGTACTTTTGAGTTGGTACATATAGTCTACTGTTCCAGAGGTTCAGTGTGCAGCAGACACACAACACAACACAGTTGCTGTGTTTGCGTCAAATGCGAGAAATGTAGTTGTTATTCCTACTTTGCTCTCGAAACCACTGGTATTCTGTGAGGTATGTCTGATTATTTGTGCTTTGAATTGAATTCTAGCTCAGAGAAGTTTGCTCAGCCGTTTCTGTGCATTGGTGATTTACAGAGCAACAGATGCTGTTGCGTCGGCCTGTAATTTAATGCAAGGAGCACGCCACATGGGAAAACTCATTGCCCAGCAAATTAAACCATTACCTCCCCAGTTGGAGTTAAATCTGAATAGATTACTCATTTAATGTCTGATTACTCCCTAATATGGTCATCTAAACAATGGCAACCACTCATTCCCACAAGTAAATTCTGCTTCTTTGCACGATAAGGGTGGCAATTGCTTGTCAGGGTCACAGGGAAGTTTTATTAAAAGATGCACGCTAAGAACGCAAAAAGAATTCATCGGTTCGGAGTCATTATAAGATTGCTCTTTAGTCTGAAGATTCGTCTTCATTATCCAGCCAAGCACCAGGCATGCAGATAACGCCGCCTCATTTGCTTCCTGAGCCTCAATTTCCCCCGAACGATAATGCGGCTTCTCTTTTGTGCGGCCGTGGTAAAGACAAGCGAGCCATTTTCAATATGCACGCAGGATTACAAAGGTTAATCATCAATTTAAAGCTAATCTTTGTTAAATACCAATAGAAGCATGCTGTGTGCTCGAGACAGATATAATCAGGCAAACCCCAAAACAATCTTCTATCTAAATGAAGGGAAAGATGGTTAATCTAGGCTTTACAGCAGGGGTTGATTAGCGAGGAAAGGGAGGACGGCATCACACTTCTTGACTAATGTTCCATTGTTCTACTGTTGGTTAAATTTAGTTGTCGGACATTTTGTGCTAACCTCAGAAACTGTACCGCTTCTTGCCATACTTTTAAAGTAGAATTAGGGTGAGAGGGTCAAGTGTGCTCACTACCAGCCTGCCTCAAGTTTGAAGAGCCTGCTGGAGAAAAGTCAAATGTATCTACCATTGCTTCATTGTTGCAATAGAGTTGAAAATGATGAAGTTTTGAAATTGTGCAATCAAGGAGGATATCCCTCTCTCCCCGTCTGGGGGGAAAAGGAGTAATTCATTTTCGGCTTTTCTCTCAGTTAATATGCAGGCGACTGGGATCCTTGTAATTATCTGGTCTGGTCTGGTGAAACATGTCTGCCAAGTTGGCTGATTAAAATCTGAACTAGTTCCCTTCCATCCCACCTTGTTCATACGTGTCCCGGTACCAGAACAACATGACAAAAGGGGCTACTCTTGGTTACAGACGTATAGGAAATAAAGTAAAGTTTTAAATTGTTTTTTTTTTTGTTTTTTTTGACAAACTTGTTGACTACTTAAATAATCTCAGGACAAAAACATTGCATTAACCTAAGCCATTTAAGTCTCTTGGGCAGGAATTTCCAATAATGGGAAATAGAATCAGCTCACCTTAATGGCTGAGGCAGTAATTCCATTGACAAGGTAGACTCCTTTAATAAAGATAAGCCCCGGAGAAAATCAATAACCTGAACTAATTTCGAAAGGACTCCGACTCGTCTAGACAAACAGCATTCACGCCTAACCAAACAAGCCCCACAAAAAAAAAAAGGGGACTTATTCATCGATACCGTTGCCAGAACAAATGAAAGCCGTTTTCTCATCTTTGCTACAAGATGTTGTAACAAAGCAGAACAACGAGCAATCCTGCAGATGCTCTTTAGGTGATTCTTTTTATTCCCCCATTAGGCCTCCGATGCTGGGTCCACAAACTTCTCTAATTAAGAATTCGTCTTCAGCAAATTCACCCATAAAATGGCCCTTGCTGCAGAACGTGGGGTGATAAAAGGAGTTATTGGGCCTGCGACCTCCTTTGCCTCTTATCTCCCATAAACACTTCAGTTGGTTTTACAGGGCCATGGAGGCGGCAGAACGAGCAATAAGCCAAGGGGGAATAGTGGGGGACTGATGACTTATTCATAAAGAACGGCGCAACATGAGGGCACAGATGAAATTGACAGTGAGAAGTCCTCGTACTATAATAACTTATAGTACGAGTAGTTCTGATAAGACTTGTCTTGCACTTTAAGTTAAATAATCTTTTGGCCTGGGCTTCATTTCAACATGTGCTGTAGCGATGTTGCTATGGATAAAATACAGAGTACTTGTGCTCCTTTTTTTTGTGGGGGGGGTATGAAATAATACTGCATACTCGTTAGCCTCACCGGGGCTCTATCGTTAGCTTTTGGGTTTGGCCGGCAGAGACGAAGCTCCTCTCTGCTATGAAAGTCACCCTGCTGAAGTGACAAGATATTTTATTCCCTCTATCTTCTTAACCTGATTCTGTCACGTCCCCAGAACTGCACATGCATGGATATTGTCATTAAGTTGCCGACAGGTCTTTCCAGCTTCTTAAATGAGCCTGAATTTCTTCTCATGCATCTCGCCTAACAACTCTTGTTTTCCTTTCTTATGCACATTAAATTCAGCGAAAGCCTGCAGGGACCTTCTTTTTTTTCTTTTTTTTTTCTTCTACCTGCACCTCATCTTATTTCCTGCGTGCTCTAGTGATTCAAACCGACGACAAATCCCACCTCGGCATGCAGGCTGAACACAAGGAGCGTAAGGTAGGGTTGCGTTCAGACCGATGATACCTGAGATTATGTTCGCCAGAAAGAACAAGAGGAGGAAAAAGTAGCAGAGAGTGCCAGTACTGTGGTTAGCCTTCCTTGAAAATGTGTAAACAGAGCCTCGCTGGTAGTGGAAGCTCGGCTTAAAAAGCAGACGTAAAGCCCGGCTGACACAAGAGTTTTCATTTCCTCTCAGGCAGAGTAGAATTGTTGCACTGAGGTAAGGCCGACTAGCTGCCCGTGGTGATACACAGGCGATGGTGTGGAGCAGTGCAGAGGCAAATGCTGTAAACAATGTAATGATAGAGAGCGTAAGTCGGCCGTGTGGAGCTATGATGGTTTACATCCTCCCCCATCTCTGCCCGGTCCGACCTCTGAAGCACTCGCAGCCGGAGAGGCACACACACACACACGGGGAAATGGAGCTGGAGATTGTTATTATAGATAAACACTTCCCCTACGATCTAGTTTGCCCTGTGTGTAGGAAATTACAAGGATGTTGCTCAAAGTTGGGCACAGAGGCAACTGGTTTTATTTGCCTCCCAGGTGCCAGTGTGCACAGTCACAAACTGTGCTCAGCATCAATGGTCATTTTTATATATTTATAGAGCTGAAACACACACATTGACGCTTGATCGATCAGTTGATTGACAGAAAATTTCTCAGACGCCATGGTTGAAATTGGTTAATCTTTTTTTCCCATTAATCAAGCAAAACATGTTCCAGCTGCTCGAATGTGCAAATTGCTGTTTCTGTGTGTCTTATGTTGTTTTGGGCTGTTGGTTGGACAAAGCAAGACATTTGAGGATGGCCCTCAGAACATGATTCTTCAAGTCAAATGTTTGACTCATTAGTTGATAAAGAAAGTAATTAGTTGAATAAGCAAATGTATTTTAGTGAGCTGGTTGTTAGTTGCAGCCCTGTGCATTTTCAGGTTCACACTGGGTTTCTGCTAGAACATGTTTACATGCTTAAATGTTCAAAAAACACAGTATTTTTGGCATATTGTCTGTCTGAATATACCTGTCTAACTCCATTTTTAGCGCCTGTCTGTTTAATCCCCCACTCCTAAAATGATCTGCTCTGATTGGTCTTTGTGTCGGAGTCTTCTGTATCTGCGTCTTGCGATTGAGCGTTTTTATACTTTCACAGTATCTATATAGCTCCGAGGCCTGCTTTATAATACATTTTTAAAAAAGACATCGAATTCTCACTTTTTACAATATGGGGGCCTTTAAGCTATAATTTAAAAGGCTAGAATATTTTCAATTCAAAAACAAGTCTTTACATGAATCATGATTTATTTTTTTTTTAAACAAATGTACTATGATCTATACTTAATGTCTTTAAAAAAGATAGGTTCATAGTCTCTCAAATCAGTCTCAAAAACAATATGCGCCAATATGAACACTGACACATTTCTTTGCTTGCTGTAATAATTCCTCCGGTTCGCATTAAACATTAAAAAGAACCTTTTCTAATGTGCTTCCAGTGTAAGTGATGGGGGACGAAAGCCACAGTCCTCATTACAGTCTTTAGCGTGAAATGTCTTCTTTTGTGTTTCCCTGGACTGCGTTTCCCTCTTGAGCTGCACTGGAAGGAAACAAGACATTTTGCACTAAAAGGCCAGCGTTGGCATGAGCAATAACAGCAGAACCTGGCTTTTGGACAGACTTTATGAATCGTGAGCCTATCCTTGATGAAAGTCCTCAAAAGAATGACTTAGCGAGTTTCAAACTCCTGCAGTGATGACTGACGAAAGCAGCCACCTCAACCTACGCAGGCCGATCCCTCTGATCACGTTACAATCAATGACAAGGCATGTGAGGCGACAACTTGAATTACTTATGCAGATGAGGAAGCTCGATACTGTGAAAGTTCCAGGTTCAAGGTCATGTGCTGTGGCTAAATGGCGTCCCAGAGCTGCGTGTGTGCCTGCCTGATACTTTTTCCACTTTCTGATCTGCATATCTCACAGTTACGCTCGACTGATTTGTCTTTGCACGCAGCGCACAAACAAATGAAGCTGCGCACTAATAGTCAAGTCATGTTCACCGGGGGTCAGTTGATTCTCCCTGACTTTCTCCTACTAGAGGTCACTTTTCTGATTGTCCTTAAGAAACTAGATACCATCAGTGTTGGGCGGAAACCTCGTATGTCCAAAAGACGTTTGTTTTCAGGTAATTAAACCGAATCTTTCACAGTTGGTATTGTGTCTTTATATATATATATATATATATATATATATATATAGTCAGAGACTTAAATGTGCCATTATATTGTTAATATTTTAGCTCAAATGCAGTTACGAGGTTTTAGGTTGAACATTTTGTAAAACCCACAGAGAGATGTAAAGGGTGACCAATAGCATTGATTTATGAGTATTAAAACATTTCTTCTTATTTTTTTTAAACCGAGATCTGAGGTTTAGGCCTGACAGCCTCTGTTCTGCGCACTGTGTTTCTGGCCATAGAGTGTGCTCCATCTTGTGTGTTTATTCTATGTACCCTGCCTATATCCCGCTCCTGCAGCATGCAGCACCATCACCAGTGCTGACACATCTAACTGTATAATGCTCCCACGTCTGATGCGAGCAAACACAGGACACCCCTGTGGGAAACGGCTTTAAGTTTAATGCATTATTATCAGCTCGCTAGCTGCAGCCTGGTGTGGAATCACTTCAGCGCTTGGCAGCCAACAGCACATCACAGAAGGTCCAAATACTAAACCTTGAGTTCTGCAGTGCTGAATACATATTTGTGATGGCAGGGAAACACTGGCAGATCTGTGGCGTGCGCCTACCAATCGCATGCTGTCGTGCCAGAGCGAGAGAGGTGTTCCAAGTTGTGTAGAACTGCACACACCAGCTGTAGTGTGGGGAAATAAACATGAGATATCTTCGTTGACCTCCTCCGAGTATATGCCTTGCCCCTACGGTACATATACCTTAGTTATTATGTATTACATGCTGCGCCCTGGAGTACAGATTATACAGTGCATAACTCAAGACTTGGCTAAAGTGGGATTACACTCGACGTATTACTTATGTAATGCTGTTTATGAGCTGTAAGAGTGATGCTGTTTAATAAACAACACTACAAGATCATAAACCTCTCTGAACATTGCACATTTTTCTGCACTTTACTCATCGGAGCTGTGTTATCTTTGTCAGCACCCAGCAGGCCTTCCCATAGTTTTTTCTCATTTAGCTATTCATCAGATAGGCCTCATCAAAGATTAAGAGTATCCTCACTGTTCATTACAACATGCCCTGCTTTTTATTTGATGAAGTAATTCATCCATAATGTATGTGTATATTGCAGTTTTGCAGGATGCCTGCGAGACTGTAGAAAAGTGTCGGCTTTCCAAAGGCTTAGACCCAAGAAGAGACTTGGTGCATTTGTTTTGATTAAGTCGGCATTTCAGGAGCGTTCCCTCTGCGCTGAACTGTAGAGCAATTACTTTACGTGGACAAGATCAGACTCATTGTGAGAACGAGAAAAAGGCTTGATGGGAAAAGCATGATAAGAATTACAGTAGCATCAAATTGCTGGAGCAGAATTAGCTTTATCTGGCTGTGGCAGCGGGGAGGTCTCAACGCTGTGTAAAGCACAAGTGCTTTATCAGAAGTGGCAAGCTGAATGAGGATCATCAGGCCACTCTCTGATTGAATTCCTTCTTATAGTCTGTTGTTGTTTCTGACCGACCACGGAACACTTCTCTGAGTGAGTCAGCGTCCCTGGGATTGGTTGCCTTCACTCATCCAAGGGTGATGAGCAAGTCAGCCTATCTGCGAAAATGCCTTCAGGGAATCCAGACAATGCCAGTTGATGCTTGAAATAAATCTCAGTGAATTGACAAATGTCAAAGCTAAACTGGAGAAAGCCTGGGCCAGGGTATGCAGCGGGGTAACTGGGTAACTGCAGGGGCAAGGCCAATGGCGAAATGACACTCGAGCCGTTGTCTCTTACTCCGGATAATGTCTGGAGAATCAGATTTGCATGTTGTCCGGAGTTGCCCTTTCACACTTGTAGCCCAGAACAGGAGATTGTCCGTGACAGACGCGTTCTCACTTACTGGAAATTCTCCGTTTTGGTTTGGCCGAGGGGTGGTGCCTGGGTAGAGCACATAGGAGGCAGGACATGCCACAGATTACACTGCGGTCATGTAGCCACCTGTTAATTTGGTCACAGACAACCAAGTCTCTTGCTGTTCTTTGTTTTCCCTGTCGACAGAAGTTCCCAAATGTGAATGACCATTCTTCTTCACCCTCGGACAGGAACGTCACATACACGCCTAGCCTTTTGGCTCAATCGGACGTGACACAGACTTAATACTAGGGAGCTGGCCGGGTAATGTCTGTTTAATGTCCGGTCCGAATGATTTGGACGTTTTGTGTTCTCACATACAGCTCCTCCGGGTAATGTCCAGATAATTTTAGGGTTGCAGTGTATGTGTGAAAGGGGCGTTTTTGGCTCAATGCTGCATTGTTTGACCCCCTGTAATTTCTGCCGAAATCAGGAAAAAACATTTCCATTGATACAGATCTTTATGCAGATTTTGCCAATATAGCATGGCTCATGTTCTTCTTGAGCACAGATGGCAGTGGGCAGAAGGATTGGTAATTGGAAGAGACTGCGTTGCACACTGAACCACTCTGCAGGAAAAAAAAAAAAAAAAAAAAGAGAGATCTGAAAAGAGCGCTTTGCCTGTGAGAGTTTAATGTATAGATGGTCACAGTTAAAACCCTATAATTAGTGCCTGAGGCTACATGTGTTTTGGTCGACGAGCAAATGACAGATTTCCTCCTCTTGAAGTCCGTAATGAGTGCCTCTGCTGATATGTGGGTGTGCAATAGGTCATTGTGTTCTCATGTG
The DNA here is from genome assembly GCA_943590825.1 of Bovichtus diacanthus. Classification (NCBI taxonomy): domain Eukaryota; kingdom Metazoa; phylum Chordata; class Actinopteri; order Perciformes; family Bovichtidae; genus Bovichtus; species Bovichtus diacanthus. The sequence continues at coordinate 18,814,247 of CALSBV010010813.1, forward strand.
CTCCCGAAAAAGCCAAATACTGCTTACCATCAAAGCTGCTGTGTTTTCTTCTCAAAACAAGGAAATGTTTTTCTCCGTCCTCAGTGACGCCGTGTCATAGCTGCTGAGGTGCAATAAAGAACTGTCACTATTAGATAACACCTGTCCTAATAATGGCATTATGGACTTCTCAGACTAGTTCTATAAGATCTATCTGACAATGAGTAGTTAGTAGATCAAGCCATTTATGAGTAAGGGTGGGGTGAAATTTGGGGATTCAAGTACGAGGGGATCAGATGGGGATCCATGATGGGCTAAGGTGCATCGCAGTGAAGAACTCATCGAGTGAGACTCTCAACGAGGCTCCCCCCCCCCACTGCTGTGGTTCCTGTAATGAGAGAAAGGGATGAAAGGAGGCAGCTATAAGAACTGAGATAAACTAGATATACTCGGGTTAACACAACTATAGAGGTAGACACATGACACCAAACTGAAATAGAGCGCAATGTGGTCGTTGTTCCTGAACCTGAGAAAAATGTGAACCAAAGTTACCTTTTATAAATATTTTTACAACATCATGATAGATGCCTTTATCATACCAGTAAAAAAAAATTTAAACAACAACAAATAAATAAAAAAGTTGATCTGCTAGCATTGGTTTTGTGAATACAGGGAGTGCTACCATTGTAAAGAACAAAAAAAATTTGTTTGAGATACTTATCCACTAGGTGGCCCCAGAGGAGAGTGTTACTGCAATACAGGTCCCAGTGGCATTGCACTGACTTAGACTCAGATGCCAGTTTTTTTGGTACACCAAGCTCGAACTAATGCAGTCTTTCACAACAGTCCTGCAATACATCCTCCCTTCATGAAGGCAAATTGTTTAAGAGACATGTTGATTCAACTTTAAGATAATCTTTGAGGATGTACTTTGTGGTGATTTTGTCGTTTAATACTATATTGTCTTGTAAAAAAAAAAAAGCCAGTCGTTGTTTTGGGTTCGGGTAACCATTGCCGTTTCAATAGATCGCTGAGTATTTATCCAGAGAGAGTTAACGCGGGGTCTGGGGGGGGGGGGGGTTCCACTCATTTATCGTAGGCCACTGAATTGCTCTGCAGAGGTTAAATGCCTCGCTAGCATGCAACTAAGTCAAGGGCACCTCTGTTGTAGTTTTCTAGGGAGGGGAGAACACTACTCATTCCCCAAATGCGTTTTCCTGACCAGCACAGAGATTAAAAGTGGCAACTCTCCGTTCTCAAGCTAGCAGAGCCTCCAACCTATATAGTTACCAGTAAGTGGCTGTAATAAACCAGTAATGTAAATAGATGGGGACAAACTCAGTCATTATTTCATCACATCATGACCAAGCTAGCTTTTGTGGGACGATTGAAATGCTCAGCAGTGCTCAAGGTGTCCCCTTTAAATCCCTTGCATGCTGCTTTCCTTAGTGTTTTTGGATGCTTGGCTGGGGATTCAGTATGTTACTGGTTTTGTTCCAGGGTACACCTCGTATGCCCCTAGAAATGAAACTTGAATAACGTGTTATAACGTTTGTATGAGACATATAATTGTATCTCAGGTAAAAGTTAAGAAGGGAAGAAAAGATCATCTTCCGTGAGTAGCTGAAGTCTTAATTCTGAATTAATAAATTGAGCCAGGAATCCCAGTGTGAACCAAAATGCATCTATCATTTAAAAAACGCTTCCTGTATGTGGGAGTACAGTTTCAGAGCAACAGTTGGATGAGTGTGGGTGGGTAATATATTGTACTGTTTTTTGAGGGCTTGTTGGAGCGAGTGGCTGAGGAAAAGAAGAAGGAGCATAGGGGAAAGTGCAGAAAAAAATAGAATGATGGTGAGTGTGTTTCTGCGTCCCAAGTGATAGTCTTTTTGGGGGAAAGGTCTCTGTATCTTACAAGAGATCATCTCACAATGCCGTGAGCTAGTGAAACCGGAGATGGAAAAAAAGACAAAAAACAGAGATAAGGAGGTTTGTCTCTGCACCTAATTCTACTTCAGATTACATATTTTGTCTTCAGCCACGCTGACAACAAATATAAATAAATATCCAACTTCTATGGTAGCTGCATTTTTGTATTAACTCATGATGTGAATAATAAGAATGATTATTACTTTTAACTTCCTCACTTGAAATCAATCTATTTAATAGCACAAAAGCCACTCTTTGTAATCAAGGTTTATTGTAGTAATAATGATTTTGTACTAATGTCTCTAATGAGTGCCATTAGAAAAACAAAGGTTGCCCTGTGCAATACCTGCTGCCCGCTACAGTGAATGGCAGGGGGCCCTGCTGAATATGAATGAGGGTTTGTTCTGCAGATGTAAAGAGGCGGCTGTTTGGGTTAATTAGTGGGAACCTGGCTTCCTGTGCCACTGAGAACCTGTGGAGTCCCCCTCTTAGCCTGATGGGATATAATGAGTAGTGCGGATCTGTTGGCTGTGGTGTCTGCTCAGGCGGTAAGCAGCACTTTTGCTCCGGTGAAAGACACATTTTAAAACCCAGATAATGGTCGGCAAGTGCAGCTCTCGTGTGGGGAGGCTCCATGTCACGGGTTCAAGTGGGACTGCGGAATAGGTTTGATTCCGTTATATAAGCAAGATTTTTCCCTTTTCATAATCACTTACTCAAAATCATACATCGAGAAGCACGTCGAGATGTCTCCCTGCCTTGCACGCTGCATATCCCTTTCCAATCGCAGAGCTAATGCAAAAGGTACCCATGTCTAGTCACTTTGAAAGAGACGGTGAGAATGAACTGTAAGAGCACGGCCACACATGCGCAAAGGCTGGCAAGTGAATTCTCATTATACAGCTAAGCAGTACACTAAAATATGTTTCTGAAATCATTTGAGGCGAGAAATTAGCAAGGTGTTCACAGAATATTGCATTCTGTCCGTGACCTAATTCAGGGGGTATTTATTTTTTCATATTAGGGATGGAGTGATCCATATCAGTTGCAATATACAAATTCAGATTATCCAACATCGCTCTCTTATTCCTGAAATGTAAAATCTGTATACACCGCTTTGACTGGGATCATTTTTTATACAGGCTAACATGAGGCCAGAGGTTGCTGTGGCACTAACAACTGAGGTCGGTGGCCTGTTGTGTCTGAAATAATGCAAGTGATCGCAAAAATCTTTTATTTACACCGACAATGACACCTGATCTGCTTAACAAGGTCGGTATCTGCACCAATACGGATCCAGCGCATTGGATCTGTTCATCCTTAGTCTATGTAGATTCCCCTTTCCACTATCACTGTTTAGTGAAATGGGAATAACAAAAGAATTGAATAAAATGGTGGAAACTCCTCAACTTACTTACAACCCTTTCCAATGTCCCTGTCTATAGCATTTCACCACAGCGTGCCAGCCTTTCACCTGTGCCACCACACACAGATGCTGGATCCTACTCCCAGGTCCCAGGGAGGCCATAGTTCTTCTTCACCAACCTGGGTTATGTAACCTTCCACTGGCCCCACAGTGTTCAGTGGAAATGGTCTTGGTTAAGTGGTCTGCCAGATAGCGAGGCTGCTGTGTGCCTGAATGAAAAGCTGCAAAGATATTCATCAAGTGCTGAATAAAGCAATAAGGCCCAGTGGAATGTGAAACAATGGCTCCTTCCAGGTGGTGGTGTGCTGTGAGAGGAGTGGGGGGAATTGGATGAGACAGAAAGCTCGTCTGGCTGCCTGGCTGTTAGCATTGGACTTGGCAGCTCTCTGCCAGGGAAACGCTGACAGGCAGGCGTGCCTGTCACAGCACATAAGTGCCTCCTTGCACAACCCTGGGCCCTGTAGGGCAGGTCAGCTCTCCTGCACTCAGCTCACAGGCCCAGTCCCACAGAAGAGCCACAGATCGTAGTGTGAAGCAGGGGCCTGTGTCATAGCCTTTATATGGTTGAAAGACTCTGAAAGGTGAGACAAAGGCCACCGGTGACATCGTAGAAATGTGCTATGCTAATTTGCAGTTCTTTTTCTCACATATATCGCGTAGTTATAGGGATTCATGAGATTAAATTGTACTCGAGGTAGAGTATTCTGCAAGCACAGATGTAATTAGCGAAAACAGTCACTAAAAACAACTAGTATTCAGATATCAGCAACGTCATTTTTATGCATGCCTCGCTAATCAAGGATCCTCTTCAAATATAACATAATGTTATCTTAATATGACAAATTTCTTTTCCAATGGTGGATCATTTTGGAATCAAAGTATTATTTTTAAACTGTTTACCTTGGTATTTTACTGTACGGACTCACTGAGGACGAGGTCAGATGAAGATATGTAATCATCCATCGTTATATAGAACACACAAAACAGATTCTTTGATCATTTCCCTTTTAAACCCCAATACGTAGATCTAATCACAGTAAATGCCATCTACAGAAAGCGACACAGGAATTCAACATCTTGCTGAATCCCAAAATCCCATCAGTGTGTTGAAGTGACTTCCATAGAAGAAGAAAATGGAAGAAATGCACTCAAATGATGTATAACCCATGTTTGGCCTACAATATGAGTGATGAGTAATATGTGCTGAGCACACAATCTGTCTGCCGTATGCATCCAGAATTGTACTCTATACTCTTGTGTGTTTGCGTGTGTGTGTGTTTGTCTGGCAGTCTGTTCCCAGGGAATAGCTCTGTGTGTTTAGATTACCTTACCGTGACCTTTGCTGTTGAAGCTGGATGTTTGCATAGCCCGGCCCTGTTGTTTTGACTAGCACAGAGTAAGCGGCAGCTCTTTCAGCTTGTTTTCCCTGCGAAGGTATCTGAGGACTTTTGTTTTTCAAATTAATTCCATGACATTTAAAAATAAAATGTGTTCTGCTATTTCAGCTCATGGCTTCTTGATACAGCTCCGGGAGACAGACCATCAGTTTGCGGGACTCTAGCAACTCAAATTACAGCCTGTACAAACCCTAGCGCCGAGTGGTCCCAGCGGTCTGGTGGCCAGCCGCATTGCTCGGTCTAACCTGTGTACAACAGAACGTTGGGGATGTCCGGGATCAGACCCCCGGAGCTGGGGGGTGGCTGAATTCAAGTTGCTATATACTCTAAGTGAAGGTCTGTTATCTCCAGGACAAAACGAAAATACAAGTAGTTTTCTCGTTTCTGGCACTGATTTATAAGCTATACAACAATAAACAACATGTAAAAATGCAGCCCCCGTTTAGTGGCACAGTACACACAAAGATGACTAAATGAAACTATAGGCTGATGCCACATTTGAAGATTATAAGGTAGCATTGTTATTTTGAACGTCTCTCAGAGTTTCCACAATTTTTATTTTATTTTGCGTATTCTTGCCCTGCTGGTATTTGGTAGTGTATTTTTTTAAATAACTGATTATTGCAAATTGATATTTTATGGAGGTGAAATGCTGCCTCCTATTTCTCTGGAGCATGTTGCCAGGCATTACACATTGCTCCTTTAAGTGAAGGCAAACCATTTGACAACAGCATATTGAAGACAAGAAAACAGGGCCAATATTCAAATATTTAAGAGCCCTTGTAATAAAAGATTAAACGTTAAAACGGCAAATAAAAATGTTCCCATGGTTGTGAAGGGCTCTTCAGTATCATTATACGTCTAATGTAATGCTCTAAATCCTTCTCCTTGTGTTTGCTAACTTGTATTGCCGTTGTATTGATCTTTCTTGGCATGTATAGAAAATCAAAGTCACAGAGAAGTGAGAACTCATCTGATTCCTTGCAATAATGTATAAATCTCCAAATGCCTTGATTTCAATGCTCTGGCGGGATATCGATTCAAATGTGGATTTTGACCCGGTAAAGGAAGACACAGCAATCTGGCCTTGTCTTCTGGCCCCCAGCCATACTTCCATATCTCAGACACATTTTCTAACAAGGTGTCTGGCTAAATGTTTTTCAGCCGGAGAAATTACAATATGAATTGAAAGTGACTTTATAGAGTTAGAGGAGAAAGCAGATGGGAAGAGGGAATATGAAAAGAGACTGAAAGAAAGATGAATTGAGATTATCCTTTTGAGATGATACACTTATAACAGACATGGATTGTATTTATGGCTGGATTGCTTTTTCAGGGGAATGAGGAAAGTGCCATTTCAGTATAATACAGACATTCATTCTGCTTTATATGCCTGAAATCTGAAAGCCTTTTCTTCTTTTTTTGTCTTTGTTCTTTCCTACAGATGTGCTGTGGACTGCCGATGATTTCTCCTCCTCCTCCAGTTCAAATTCAATGGCAGACAAAGACTGCACTTCTCACTGCTCTTGTTATCACTGAGCTCAGAAAGACAGATCTGGTCCACAGCTAAACCATTGTCTAATTTTCTTGCTTCTGTCTCTTTGCCAATCTCCACTATTCATACCATCACCATGGCTTGTTTCCTGGCATCTGCCTTTCTTCTGGTTCTCCAGACATACGCTGCCCCACCTGAGCTTGTCCAGCCAGGATTTGGCAAAACACTGGACCTTGATCCTGGACTACCAGTAAATGTCTCTGGAGATGTAACCTCATCTCCACCCCCCGGGACGAGTAAAAGAGCCCCACACAGTATCATTATTGGGGTACGCAAGGGGGGCACAAGAGCCCTGTTGGAGATGCTAGACATACACCCTGAGGTTGCTGCTGCTGCCACTGAGGTGCACTTCTTTGACTGGGATGAGAACTATGCCAAGGGCTTTGAATGGTACCGTGAGTTGATGCCATACTCGTACCCACACCAGATCACAGTGGAGAAAACTCCAGGTTATTTTACGTCCGCCCTTGCACCAGAACGCATCTGCGCCATGAACTCATCCATAAAGCTGCTACTGATCTTGCGAGACCCGGCTGAGCGGGTCATCTCCGACTACACCCAGGTGTACTTCAACCGGCTGGAGAACCACAAGCCGGTGCAAGCCATTGAGAACCTGCTAGTACGCAATGGAGCCCTGAATATACGGTACAAGGCCATACAGAGGAGCCTGTACGACGTCCATATGCGCAACTGGCTGCGCCACTTCCCCCTGGAACAGATTCACATCGTCGATGGTGATGCTTTGATTCGTGACCCCTTGCCAGAGCTTCAAAGGGTGGAGCGCTTCCTCAACTTGCCCCCAAGGATAGTATCCTCCAACTTCTACTTCAACCAGACCAAGGGGTTTTACTGTATCCGAAGTGACGGTCGAGAGCGCTGTCTGCATGAGTCTAAGGGACGTCCTCACCCAGCTGTCAACAGCACCGTCCTCCAGCAGCTCCGCTCCTACCTACAGGAACACAACCGAACCTTCTTCAGGCTGGTGAAGCGCACCTTTGACTGGCAATAAGAAACCCAGATCACAAATCGGACTCAAGGGAGCCACTACCTTGTCTGTGATGAGGACAAAAAGGGGGCATAAAGCACTTTACAGAACTTACATTTAAAAACCCCTTTGAATAGACTCTTAATAACTACTGTTGTGATCTTTGGTCTCGGCAGAACAGTTCTATATTTACACGATAAGGCAAACAAATATGAACAACTGTAACTAGAGGTGTAAGATTAAATGGAAGAATATCCAAGCTTAATAACTCATTCTCTTTGTGCTGGAAGCGTTTAAGTGATCAAATTGCAGCGAAAACAAGTTTATGGAACTGATGAACTTCTCTCTCTCTCGCTCTCTCGCTCTCTCTCTCTCTCTCTCTTGTTTGATATTCTTGTTCTTAATAATAAACGATTCTGCTTTCAAATGTACCAGAAAAGTGGCATGTTTTCTATCTCTCTCCATTTCATTCTGACTGTCAAAAGCCAATGAGCCCTCTCACCTTTGTATTTAGGGAGTACACTAAGCTAGACAAAGACATTAGAATAAGCCTTTGATTTGCTGTAGTGGAAGGTAGATATTAATGCAAGGAAATGGGTACCCTGGAGCAGCGCTTTAGTAGTACAGGAATCACTAATGGCTTTGGACATTGAAGGTAGCCTGTGCCTGCAGCTAAATCAGTCAAACCTCTATAGTCAGCACGCTCCAATCCAGGGAGCTGCTGTTGCATTTTTCCACTCCTCTGTACAACCATTTTCTCAGGTGTTAAATGCAGTCATTAAATCATATGCTTGTAAAGCATTAACAAATGATACTGTATCTGTGTAAATGCTTTTCCCACATATTATCTCTTCCCTGAATCATACTTCGCATGCAGTTTTCCCGGAATAGTTTTTTTTCATCCCATACACAACAGATAGACATGGGTCATGTTTCTTTCATTGATTAGGCTTTAAACAGCAGCCACAGCTACAGCTCCACTGGGATCTAATATTCATGTGATCTCCCTGCTCTGTCTGCTGGAATGAGCACTATAACTCTCCTGAGGCATGTAGTCGCTGATGCTACATTGGATCTATATCCAGAACAGAAATATGGGAGGGGGGCTTATAGCTGTGGGCTATATAGAAATGTGTTGAATATGTATATGAATAGTGTAGTACATTGGTGACCGGGTGGTTTTAAATTATAATTGCATGATTTTTACGTGTCTACACAAGTTCTTTGTGATGACAAAGGCAGTGCTAAATCCCCCATAACTCATCTCTCTCAGGGACGTTTCTCCCTTCTGCTCACCAGGGGGCACTTGGACTCCAGAGTAACTCATGAGGGAACAGCGTGAGGAAATGTGTCTAGACGTGCTCTTTCTAGGATTCCCTCTGTTGGTGCACACGCAGGTGAAGGGCCTGTGACAGTTACCTCCTGACCCTGGCGGACGCCTGTCTGCTCTGTTATGTATCAGCCAGCCGCTCATCTGGAAGAGAACGACACGGCACAAGCGGCCTCACTCTACTGCCACAACCCACACACACACACACACACACACACGGTACCAATCATTCCCAAGGTGTTACATTGGCACAGCACAGTGTTTCCATTAAGCAGGTGGGCAGGAAGGACAGAAGGTCATGTTTTGCTTACATGAGAGTACACACTGAACAAATCCCCATTTATAGCCTTTATTTATTTGAGGCAAAGTTGACTGAGTATGCTGGCTGTTTTGCAGAAACACTGGGAGCAGCCTTCTGCATCTGTAGTCTAATGTTGGACTCTGAGGAACTGCAGTCAGCAATGGGTTGTTAAAGGCTAAAGATTTTTTTTTTTTATCAGCAAATCCCCTGAAGCACATACCATTGCAACAAATGCACCAACATGACTCTTTCATGGAGTTCTATAGGCATAAGCCTTTATACATTATTCAAGATGTAACTACACCACCTTAATCCAGTGTTGGTTTGTTCATGGGATTTGTTGATGATAATAAAACGATAAAATGACACTGCCACAGCGAATGACTCCCTGTGTTATTCTTAACATGAGACTGTACTTATAGCACGGTTGTGCCAGAGCTGAATGCTAACATCAGCATGTTCCCCATTTTGGTTTAGCGTGTTAACGTGTGTTAGCTTAGCATGCTAAAATGAGCTAATTAGCACTAAATACCATACCATACCATAGCAATGTCATTTGTTTTGCATAAATGACCACAGTATTAGACACGTTGATTTTTTTAACCTGATGATGGCGCTATATATAGAACATGAAGGGACCACCAAAGCGTTTGTTTGTCATGGGAAATACATTTCTGAACCAAAAGTCGAGACATTAATACCACAAATGTCAACCTCATGGTGGAGCGAGAAGACAAATCAGTCAAATCAATCAAAAACGTCAAGGCAATACATCCAAAAACTTATTGATATATTTCAGTCTGAAACAAGGTGGTGGACCGACCAAAAAACAGAAATATATATATAAACTGAAGCCAGGATTATCTTCATCATCTTTTTTTTAAGTACCTTGCTTTAAAGCATGTTGACAGGGGATTTAATCCAGCAACCATCTGGTTACACAGTCTGCCACATGAAATATCAGGACGAAAACAGCTGAATTAGAGCTCTCTTATTAAAAACTGCAATGTGTGGTGCGGCACATTTTTCTCAATGGCCTACAGCATTTCGAGTACGATTGTTTTTGTCGTCCAGAAAAAGCACATGTTGCTTTGATTCTGACATACTACAATGCAAGGCAAGTCATTTGAAAACCCTCAACACTAACAAGTTGCTTTAACTAATGGCTACCATTGAGCGAGTCACTTATCACTGCATGTCTTTGATAACTGCCAACCTCGGGCGTAATTAAAGGTTTGAGGGGTGGTCTGAAGCAATCTGCTGTATATGTTTTGGCTGGTCTTGTCATCCTAGAAGCCTCTAATGATCTGTCTGGGATTGTGATTGATGAAGCACTTAGCATCGAATCAAAGCGATCAAGGAACGCTTGCTGCCTGCTAAGCTGTTTGCAAACTAAGAGCCATTGTATTTGCGTGATACAAGTCTATTAAGGAGGTGTCCTTGATTTGAATTAATGACCTCAGTGTCAACATAAGAAGCAGAACCCAATGCACACTGAGAGTCGACTGACATGGCTCGGCAGGTATACATAAGCTATAAACCGCATGGGTCAGTGAATCGGGCTGAGTCTCAATAAGATGCAAGAGTTGGCTTCTTTGTTTTTATTTTTTATTCATGAGGCATCTGCATTGTCTCTACGAGTAATTAATTACACACTGAATGGCTTAGTTCTTTTATAGGATTTCAAACATAACCTTATCGCCAACTGAATGAGTACCTTTGTGTTTATTCCTCTATTAAATACATCGCTATTCCACACAGCTGTGCACACAGGTGCGACCATCTGGATGGTGCCTCTGAGCTCTCGTCACTATGAAGCTTTTTTTTTTTTAAATACATCAAGGTGGCTCCTTTTTTCTGGGATAAAGAGTTTTCACTTTCATTCAATTCTTGCAGCCAAGATATCACCCAGCAGCGATGGGGGGTGTTTTTAGCTCTATATTGCTGGCTCAAATGCAAGAAGCCTGCAGGGAGTGATGCATACAATATAGCCAACAATACCGTACACAAATCCAACGCGCCGAAGCCTTTTACATCTTGCTTGATCGGAAAAAGAACAATGAACATAAATCTAATGAGATCAGGGACCCAGAAACCGACATGTTTCCCAAAATACACGTTGGCTTAGCACAAACACAAAAGGCTCAGAAACATAAGAATCGTTCAGATAAATGTGTTTTTCACAGATATTTTACTGGCTCCTTTTTTTTTTTTACCCCTTTGTGATTACTTATTCATTTGTTTGTTGATTTATTTTTCATTGCCTCGGGTGCAGAGGGCATGTGTTTGATGTGTTCTCATGGCAGTCTTTACAAAAAGGGGAAGGAAGGCTGCTGCCGCATTCAGGTCGAAGGGAGGAGAAAAAGACATGTCTGCTTATTCACGACTGCGTTATAAAAGCCTCTGATTAATCCTTTGAGGCTATGAAAAGAAAAGGATGTAAAAAAAAAAAATAATCTAAGGTAAGGATCATGGCTACCAATGCAGGGATGATTGTGAAACTAAACCTGTAGGCATGTGTGAGTGGTGCCAAAACGAAGCACTACTTCCACATGCAAGTTGACCTCTTGCTTGCTCTGCGGCGGACAGAGTGTCGATAGAGAGTGCAGCGTTTCGGAGCTCCTGTGAACACATTTTGCACTGCGAAAATGCAGTCCTGGGAAAACACTTGAATCATGAGCTTTGTTTTGCTTCAAAACATGGAAGTGATAAGATTAAGTCAAGTTGTCCAGGTACATGTATTCATGATGCTTCCTCGTACAAAGAGTTGTCTCCTAGTGACGAAATTCAAAGAAAAGTTTTTGAATTCTTAATAGAATGTGTCATCCCGAGCAACAGAGTCAACCACACTTCCTCACTAAGATAGAAGTTTCTGTCCCGTCCTTGCTCAGAGTTTCCTAAATCACTCCTAAGCTAGGAATCCTTGCTAAAAATCTTTCCAATCCACCTCCAATCACATAGCTTACAATTATGTTACAATTAGCGCTAATGGCAGGCGGAAAAAGAAAAGATTTACTGTACTTTTAAAAGAACTGAAAACACAATCTGCAGCTGAATGGATGGTTGAGAAACTATGACGGCTTGTTCTGTTCTCAACTGCAACAACAAAGGGTTCTGAGTTTGCCACTGCTCTTATCGGCTTCTCCTCGTATCGTAACGTTATCCAAGAGGGTCCCATGTTTGTATGTAAAGTAACATTGAGGACATCATTAAGAAAAAAATAATTAAAATTGGAATATAGAGTGTGGAAAACACTAAAAGTACCAGAATTCCCACTTTGACCTCCACAAACATTATGGTGCTTTCTAGCCATAGACACCCAATCCTCTTTTTTTTGGTTTCACTTCACACTCAGCACTTTTCTCCATATGTCTGAGTGCTGATACAGCATATAGACTCGGTGTCTGTTCTTCAGGCTCCAGTCACTTCTGTCCCTCGGCCTCTTTAATCCCTCAAACCTCCCCAGCAGCTCTTGTCTATTCAAATCAAGGGTTTGCGGAGCAGTGCCAGAAGGCATTTCACTCCGGAATATGAAATCTACTCTCCTTTGGGTGTACAGTAGAGCCCCGAGTCCCCGCTCTGATCCCTCCACAGCCAAACAACAACAACAGTCGGAGTGCACATGGCAGAAAGCATTGCATTTCACTGCCGGTTTATAACAGCCCTGGCCCCCAGGAGCCAAGTGTCACACATTTGCTATTTCCAGCTATGACAGAAAAGGGCAAGAGGGACCCGACAGAAGCGAGAAGGTCTCTCTGAGCTCCCTTGAAGTATGTCAGTCTTTCCGCCCTGCTTTCTCCTCAGCTTGTGTCGGATGCTTAGCGCCTCTTTCATTCATTCATCTTGCTCTGTACTTTTTTCCCCGCTTGGCTGCGGCACTTCAGGGGGGGAAGGTGACATTTTGACTCTGCTAATTTTTCAGCGTCGTCCCGCATCACTGTCTGGAATCCATTGTTTCAAGCTCTCTCTGCTAGCCCACTCAAAGGATGGATGAGGGTCTTATTTTTAGAACATTAATTTATGTTATACAAATGAAGTATGCTTCACAAGTGACTTGGGCACCTTCCTATTGCGAATTCATCTCAAAGCAGCCCCTGTGTGTTGCTCCATTTGCAGGGGAGTGCAGAGATGTGAAGATAAAGCGTGTTCAAAGGGATAGCACAGACTTCAGAGGAAACGATAACATCAGCTCAGTCCCCCTGAAGTCCTCTGTAAAGTGAACAACTTACCCCTTGGGGTGTTTGCTAATCTACCAGCCTCGTGGCAGCTAAAACAGGTAAATAAGCCAAACGGAAGGGCAGGAAGGAAAGAAAGAAGGAAAATAAACAACGTCTCAGCATCACTTTGTTAAAAAAAAAAAAGATTCCCTAAAAGGATGTTTTAATTTTAAACGCTGGCATCTGTTTCAGGCTTATTAAAAACGTTCATATGTGATATATGATTCGTGTATATTTAGCACTTGCTGAGCAGTCTCTGTTTACGGCACACACAGGCGGTCAGATCCTTCTACAGTGATGCGTCGAATACCTGAAAATTGCTCCACTGCTTATCAGAATGCAATAGTAATCAAAGCAATACCCAGAGTGCTGTTGTAAAGGAGGAGAGGTGAACACAATCACTACATTGACATTTAGTGTAAATTGCTACTTAATGAAACCTGCATAAGGCAAGATACAGTACATACCCCTTGTCTTATCAGAATACGCCACAAAGAGAAGCATGGAGGAGACTCCCACCCTAACCCCTCTGTGGGTGTCGCACATTCATGGTAATGCCAAAAATTCCTTTCTGGTGTCAGGTGTCGTGACTGTTGGGAAATCTTCTCGGCCTGCTGGAACAGAAGTGTTAAACCCTCCCAGGGAAGTACAGAAAGCTGGACATCACCATCGTTAGACCTCCCAGTCCCTTATGTATCATAAAGGGAAACAGACCAGCCAGGTTGTGCTGTGTGCAGTTTACTGATGTTGCACTGCAGGGTTTTATTTTGGGGGTATTGAAGTTCAAACAGTTTCCATACTTTTATCTGCTGATGCCAATTGGAGCTGCTCATGTGTTAAGGTTGTAGTTTTATATTATGTTAGAGGTTAGATTAAAAAGGTCATTCATCCTCCCAGAAAGGAAAATAAGAGTTCATCAGGAATGAAACACTGTAATTATTCAGTCTAGTTCACTCAGGGTTTCTTTCTGCTACAGCCTTACTTGGTTTGATATGACCAGTGTTGTATGGTGCTATTGGTTTAAAGGGGACACATCATGGTCATTTTCAGGTTCATACTTGTATTTTGGGATTCTACAAGGACATGTTTAAATGCTTTAATATTTAAAAAATACAACATTTTTCTCATTCTGTCTCTCTGAATATACCTGTATTCACCGTCTGTCTGAAACGCTCCGTTTTAGCACCTGTCTCTTTAAGACCCCCTCCTGAAAAAGCAGAGACTGCTGATTGGCTGGCGAGAAACATATTGTGCACCTTTGCAAAGGTAATTCTCAAGATACTCAGCTAGGGGGCAGTGTATTCTAATGAGCCTGCAGGTGACATAGGAAGCAACATCTGAATGGCTTGTTGAATCCCATGTTTCCTGATCTCGGCAGCTCAATGTATTTGCACAAGCGCTGAAAAAGTGAGTTTCTCGTGATACGCCCCCTTTACCGGAACACACCTATGGCGCGTGCACATGCGTACACTTTTAATGGTTAATTTGTGGCTCATTTCAAAGGTTATGTAACCACTGTTGTCAAGTTTAAACACATTAGTCGAGTTTAACTGACAACACAATCAAATGCTGGACAGACTTTACCAATAGTTTAATCATGTCTGAAGCACTACATCTATGGGTATGACCAATAACTTATGGCGGCTAACGTAAGCTATCGATATTCATCTTATGTGTTGCTGTGAAGCTGAGATTACTTTATGACTCTTATCTGCTGTTACAAATATGTTTTCACATTTAGCATTATGCTGTACTTGCCACATGGTGACTGCAGTTCGTCAAAAGTCAGTCTCGCATTAAACTTTGGAGCATCGGAAAAGATAGTGATGCTTTTAGCTCAAGGTGACCAGAGACTTCAGTAAATAAGTAAAGGCTGTTGACGTAAGGAACGGTTCTTTTCTGTGGAGACAAACTGTTGTTGGTGAATCAATTCAAGTCATAGGAATCACCTCGATTCAAGAAATTCTAGAAAACAACAAACAACAAGGAAGATTCTAAAGTTTATTTTTTTCAGTTAAAAACAGCCAAAAACAGCCCGCTTTTAATCATATCTCAAGGGCGTCCTCAGAGAAAAGAAGCCTATGTCCAGCTGTCATTGACAATGCATATTTAGAACTAATAATCTGAGATATTTAGATGAGACATGTCAATTTTTATTATATTATTTTCTGTCCCCCATGTGATCAGTCAGTGAGAGCCTTGTTCTAATGACGCAGTGTTTGATAGATAACCATTGCAATTCCTGCTCCAGGTGTAGGTTCTCACTTGGACTCTATTACAATGTGTTGAAAAAATTTGTCCAAGGGGGTGTTTTCATCTCAGTCAGAATGTATTATGTAGTTGACCTCCCCTGACAGGAACCGACGGGCCGGCATTATCATGCATAGAAACATGTTGTTCATTTATGCTCCTCTGCACATAGCTCATTGATTCAGAAATTGGGAACGTATTACACACACACACACTCACACAATTTTAATGAGTTTCCCACATCAGCCAATGGAAGCGCATATGTGTGTGAGTGGTGGTCGGTAATGAAGGAGTGTAGCTGGTCAACTTGAACACAGCCTTGCTAAGAAGTCAATTAAAAAGAAACAAAGAAGGAAAAGGGGGGAAAGAACTGTTTCTCCTCGGAGCTGTTTTTGCTTGCAAGGCAGCGAGCGGCGAATGAGTGCAAGGATTATTTATAGGCAAAGCCTGGCTCTCTAAAGGGAAAGATGTCTGAGTCCAAGATTATGACTTTCTTTTCTGTGGAATTCAACATCAAACCCAGCTGTCGCAATTTACAATTTCACACTTGCTCTCCAATCTTCTCCAGTCCTCATGAGGAAAGAGTTTATAAGTGTACCAAAATTGCTACACTGTGTCAGGTTTTTTTTTTTAAGACTGTATGGCTGTGGAAATAATCTAAAACAAAGCATGCACTTTAGTTGTTGAAGCTGTGTGTGCTGCACTTTAAAGTCAATCAACCAGTGACATCCACAGACATTTTCAGGGACAGGGCCTACAGCAGAAAGGACAACACGGACAAAGCAAACAAGCAAAAATGTCTTACTCAGTCAGAAGATAGTGAAGTGATGCGCGAGGGGGGGGTTCCTTTTTTTGCAAACATATATCTGCATGCAGCAATAATTCTCAATTATTTGCCATCTGTTTCAGACCACAAACAACTGCCGGATGGATACAGTCAAACTTTAATAGCCAAGTTTGATTCTTGATCTGAATTTTTTTTTTTTTGTAAAAGATGAAGGTTATCTGAGGACACCTTCTTTGCAAACCCCACAGAATGGACGATTTACAACTGGAATCTTTTTTTAGACAGAGCCCAACATTACGGGACAAGTAAACCCTTTCCCACTGTACAAAAAACCCCACTAACATCCGGATTTTGTCTTTTGTGGCAAAGGTTGAAATCGACATTCATTTCACACTCTAAAGTTCAACCACTGGAAGTCAGCAAAAACAACTTTTTTCAGCTACTGTTAAGTTCCTCTTTCTTTCTTTTTTTCTTGCGATGTCGGCTAAGTTTACGGCGTTTAGCTAGCTAACGCTGGTGTGCTCAGAGTGTCCCACAGCGTAAATGAACTCTCAATCACCTAACTGTGGTATTATTGTGAAATATAACGTTAGCTGCTCTAAGTGAACTTTATTTGGTCGGCTTCACAAACAGAACACGTGCAATGTCACTCAGTGTTTGCCAACTGCGTTAGCTGGTGACTGCGCAATGCGTCATGGTTGCTTGTAGTGACTGCTGACATTTTTGATTTTACTTTGATTAATTTTAAATACATATTCATTTGTATTTATTATCTACGCCAACCATTTACCTAAGTCACTACGAGCAAACCAGGGACGGATATGGCTGAAAGTCACCAGTTAATATGGTCAGCAGACTTAATAATGATTACTGTAGATGGCAGAACACACAAAGCCATTGCAGGATTCATCTATACTTAATATCGCCATATGGCACCTGACTCACAATTCGCTGAGTAAAAAGCAGTAAACAATTATTTTATGGCTTTTACTCCAACAGCAACCAGATGTCTGGTATTCCTGCTTTATGAGATGGGACCCTGGTGGTCAGACTTTGGAAAAGTCCCTTGTGGAACCTGTGATGTCATGTGTTTTCCCACTTGGGTGCTTGCAAGTATTTGTTAAAAAATCAATGACTTTAATATTTCTGTGAGTTGTTGCACATGGGCTGGAGCCTGATTTGTACCTTACAATATACCCAAATTGATAGTGCACATGTTTAATAATTCCATCATATGAGAGCCATTGCATAAAAGGCAGTTTTTTTTAGATAATTTGTGATGTTGCCTACTTGACTGTCACCTCCAAAAAGCGCCACAGCCAACAATATTTCAGAACTTTTTTTTAATGCTTTTTTCCATTAGACGAGGACCGTGAAGTGGTTATTTCACGTTTGAGTATTAAAAAGGCATTTTGGCACGAGGAAGCTGTACTATTCAATCTATTAATGGATGAGAGATAATTAATGCACTGTTATTACAAACTCACGCATTTTGAATTAATTGAATAGATTAAGATTTCACCCTCACATCGGCGGGAGATGACTTGAAAAGAAAGTTAATGAAGAGGGATTAAAAAAAAAAGAAAAATCAGTGCTGAAGATTAGAACAGCCACATATTAATAGAAATACAGATAATGACACGGAGCTTCTTCAATGGGAAAAGTATCGCACTGCCTCTTCTAGTGTTAGCTGTTTACTCTCTCCTGGGACTACTGGAGACGTTTGAACTCAGCCTCCTGTAAAGGGGTTCGATGAAATAGCACAAAAACCTTCACTTTTGCACGCTGGTTATTCTAATAACAAATTACTTAGTGCTGTTACACAAATTTGTTTTATTAATAACAGACATTCATCAACAAGTGAAAAGCATCCCAAAGGCTCAGGGTTATGCCTCACATTGCACATTTCTCCTGAATTGAGCTCCCGATGCACTCAACAAAACTCCTCATCCTCTTTTATGCCGTTTTGTGCCTTTATATTTGCACACGCTAAATGCACATGTGTATATCCCCTTAATGTGCTGTTTTTTTATCCTTTGATAGTCAATATGCATGTCAAGTGTTATCCTCAAGATTTCAGTCCTGGTTGATTTTGACAACACCTGTGGTTACCGTGGTAACAGCAAGAGCTGTTACAAACTATAGCAAACGCTGATTAAGAAGATACTTTGTCGGAAATGCAAAAGAAGACCAACTGGTGTGTCTGGTTATAGTGCAGCCAGGCAAATTTGCAAATTTGCATTTCCCACATAAGAGCAGGGCACAGGGAGGAGATGGAGGTGTGGAGGCCGAGGCATCGTTTTTCTGTGAATCCCTCGTTCTTAGTCCAATAAAAACAACTACTATATTGAGAGTTAATTTTCTAAATATACATTGAATGGCTTTTGTAGAAAAAAACTGTGGAGCATAAAAAGAGTGAACACGAGGCTTTGGTTTCATAAAGGATTGGAACTTTAATTAACTTAGTTTTCATTTCTTCCATAAACTATTTCCATTGGTAAAGACAGGAATACTTCATTGCAATGCCAAGAGGATTATCTCAATGATCTAACCATTCTATACTGTTACAAAGTCCAAGTTACGTTTTTTGGGCGTGTGACATACTGTTGTTTCATCTCACATCAAGAAATCAATCCTGTGATGTTGATGGGGCTGTGTCATTAAAAGGCATGCACCTGAATATTTGGTATTAATGGTCCATACAACGTCAGGCGTTCATGTAAATGCCATGAGTAAATAATCCCTTTTATACCGGTGTTGTAGTGTTGAACAGCCTACCATTACATATGAAATTGACAGAAATAAAAGGTTTTTTTATAGGTCAGGTAAGAGCTTTTTTATGGAGTAAGCGACGGGTGATTATATTAAATTTACTCTAGCTTTTAATCTGTTCTCATTTTATATATGTCATTATATAATATTATGTGGCTTTTTAAATAGTCTGGTTTTTAGCAATAACGCATGTGTTTGTGAAGGAGTGAGCATACGACTGGACACATGAGACTTGGATTACAACTGCAGGAGTCGTGTGAGAGTTTGTAAACGGATGTTTCGATAAAGTTTCGCTGTTGTACTTCAATACGTTGGAAATTTTCTCCATTTTTGGAGTCTTCGTTCAGCCTTGAGGCATACGAGAAAAACAATGTTTTTTTCAAAATACAATGTAACACGGGGTGAGTAATTAATATACAAATGATCACTTTGGGTATTAAATTAACGCCTTTGGATTTCGCAGGTTCATAATCCAAATCAATCCGGATTTTACGTTTTGATAGCTAAAGTGCATTTAACAAATTGATGGATTGATTTCATTCATGGATTATCACACAACAATGGCTTTTAATTTTAATCGTCATCTACACGTTTCTTTTATCCCTGAGGTCAAGGCAGGAATAATTAAAATGTATTACCAAGAGGACTTCTTCTTTGTTGCAGCCCCCTTAGAGCTGATCTAGGACCAGTGGACGGCCCCACTCCCTCCCCACCTTTTACACCTGTCTTCACGATCTTGATATTTCACACAGACTGGACGGCTATTAGCTGAAAAATGGGTCTTGAAGTTTTGTCAGCACCTCTCTAGAACACAATCTAACACCTCCTCTGTGATGGGCTGATATATCTGTCCTCCCCCAGAACCACCTTTATGTGTGTGTGTGGGTTTATATATACGTGTGTGTGTGCGTGTGTGTGTGTGTTGTGTGCATGAGGCATCTTGAATTGGGTGTGTATGCATGACAGCGGCAGCAACACCTGGCCTCCCCAGCAGGACGCCGTGTATCTAATAATGAGAGAAAGTGTCAGGGACACACAAGGTGCATCCAGCAGAGAGAGGTTGTACAAAGACGACCGCGGGCTCCTTCCTCAAGCCGCTGCCTCGCCACACACGCACATCTTGTCTCCCTTTTCCTACCGTAAACCACATGGGGGGGAAGAGAGATAATCACATTTTCTGTCAAACTGAATAGGTGATGGCAGCTACGTGAAAAAAAAAAAAAAAAAAACTTCAGCGATGCAAATGTGCCTGTTTGTTTCTTTTTCTGCAAGCATCAGCTGTCATCGCAGCTCAGGTTTCACCAGAGCAGTAACTCTGTCCTCCCTGGAAGCTACCCATGAATCAAACCCTGGTCGTTTGATTGACAGCTCATTAACCTCCCCTTAACACAGACAACAACCTTGGAAAATAGAGGTAAAGCTGGGGGAATCAAGTTCAGTTTTTTTGGTTCGAGCTGCGCTGAGACAAAGGGGACATGTGCACAGAGGTGGAAAATATCTTTTTGCTGAATTTTATGTTCTGTAACTTTGATTTTCTTAAGATAAGAGTAGCCTGCCATGACAGATTGTATATTTCTGTTAATAAGACCGTAAAAGGGACCGCTGCCATCTTTTAGCTTCTAATAGCAACATTCAAGGGCAAGGTTTTTTTTCTGTAATCTTAAAGATTTATCACCAGCTCTGACTTCCGCGATTACATTGACTGTTCCTTTCACTTGTGAACAAATGTATCCAAATGTGCAGTCATTTTTCTTCCTCAATAAATTTCAGAGCTGTTCCCAGAAAGACAAAAAGCTACAGTAAGACAAGTCAAGGCCGAGGCAGCTTGCTCTGCTCAGGGTCAGCACGACCCGTGCGTTTTGCTTAACCTTCGTCAGATATTCGGTGTTGTTGTGCCACCACAAGATTCTCAAGGATTGTGGCGGACAGTTTCAGGCTCACACTTTGTGCAGTATGTATTTTGGGAGCACGCGTTTGTTTGAGGACAACTTGAAGCGAAGCTGCGATAGTGTTTCCTGAGAAAAATGCCACGTGCATCCAGGGGTGCACTCTCAGACGAGCCCTGAAATACCAACCGCGCACACGCTAAAAGACACAACCTTCATCCCCCTACTGTACGACGGTATCAGAGAAGTCTGAGAACTCCCTGTTCCCTGGAGAAGGCCCAGCAGTCACCTCAGCACCTACCTTATCTCCGAGTTCCCACCACCGGCGGAAAGGAAGGCCTTTCATACGACTCTTATCGCCAAACTAGAAGGAGGAGGATGAGGTGGGAGGTGAGAGCCCCCGTCGCGCAAGGCCGCAGCCCTGCTTTCCCATGCCTACGTCTGATCATCAGTCCCGCCAGGGCGCAGCGTACAGAGAGTGAGAGAGAGAGAGAGAGAGAGAGAGAGAGAGAGAGAGAGCCTCACTCGGGGTGAGACATTCACAGAAAGGAAGAGAGAAAGACGAAACAGGAGAAATGTCAAAAACTAGAAACAGCGTGACAGCCCTCACATCTCCCCTCTGCAACCCCATCACAGCACAGGCTCTACATGGGGTTGGATATAGAAAGGCAGAGCCAGAGCTGCACATTTCCATTTCCATCAGCCGCTCTGATGTGCTTTACTATTTATGTCTGGGTTGGCTCAGACCTTAACACACACCTAAAGCGAGCAGCACGTTCAGATGCGCTGGTAGGAATGCTATTTGTGTATGAGTGTGTGCGCATACAGTATGTGTGAATATACGAGGACGTGCAGCTGTGTTTGAATAAAAGGGGGGTGGGGGGGGGGGGGGGTTCAGGCCGTTAATGTTGAACTTAAGTGTTTCCATGATGTGCCACTGAATACAATCTCAATTTTCAAGCACAATTTAAGTAATGACACGGCTGAACTTCGACCTCCTGCGCCAGTTTCAGCAGTATAGGTCACAGTACATGTCGTGTCTGCCGTTAATCTTTTGAAATATGTGGTAATTTGCTTACATTTTCAAAAAAAGAAATCTGGTAATTGGATAAAGCCAGGTTCAACGTTCTTGTTTCATTTTGTTGACATATTGGAGTCAAAGGTTTTTTTTCACAGAGGGATGCCTTTTTGTGTCACTAAATAAATCAGATGCTTAAAAAAATCCATAAAAACAAAAAGAATCAGTTTTTACCATGTTTTTAGGAATAAAATGTTGTATAAATCAGGCTATGAATGATATATGAACAAACCCCTTCAGAATATAGATAGGAATGAATGTGGAAAGTTTGGTGTTTGTAAGTACGGCTGAAGTGGAGAGTATGAGAAATGTTTTTTTTTGAGAAAACGGCTTTTGAAGATATGTTTTGTAAAATGTATTATTATTGTTATTTTAGTCAATCGTGCAGTTTTTCATAACAATTTCAGATTGTTTAAAACATGCAATTGAATCAATCAATTGCATTTCAGAATCAGCTTTATTTGCCATGTACGTGTACACGTACAATAAATTTGACTCAAGCAGAAATAAACATAACACGGGATTTAGATTGACTTTTACGTATATTGACAGTGACAGATGAAATGCGCAAAGAATGAAAGAAAAAAAATCTACAAAATGATATTCTATAGTGGGAACAGGGGATGTTTTGGTTTTTCCTCATTCTAAATGAAATCATCCTAAATATTGATAGCTCCAGAATGTGAATGAGGATGAAATATTATGAAAAGTTGCCTGCATACGGACTCCAAACAGCTAATATAATCAAATAGAGAATGTTTTTAAAGCCAATAGGATCTTTGTTACCACAACCATATACTGTATAAGATAACGTGATCGGGGCATAAAACCAGCCGAGCGTAGTACATTTGAAAAATACAGCATGATATGGAAAGAAAAACTGTCCATCGTTGTGGGCAAAGCAAAAACAAACATAAATAAATATATTGAATATTGGAGAAGACACTGCTCTGGTGTGTTTTCAGGCGTGAGGGCGGGGGGTGGGGTGGGGTGGGGGTGGGGGTGCATGGGTCTAACAAACGCAGGACTTTCACCCAGGACTTCTTTAATTTGAAAGATTATTTTTTTCCTTCATCTATCTATCTATCTATCCATCCATCCATCCATCCATCCATCACGCAACCAAACCACAGAGTGTTCCTGAACCTCACCAAGTGGGTTTGCGAGCATGTTGGAGCGTCATAGTTTGACACGTAGGGCTACACAGTGTGTTAGAAAAAGTGACGCCAAGGGGTCCTGGGATGAGAGCTGGTTGGTCAGACGTGTGATGAATCCCACTGCGAGAGGATCAGTCTAGTGCTTGGAATTACATTTGAATGCAAATGAGTCACAGGGCGCACAATTGGAACGCCAATTTTCCAAAGTGGGCGACTGCCCAGGGGCCGCTGGACTCCTGGGCCCCCACGCTGTTTGTGTGGCAATTACTCTGTGCTAATTTGATTAATGAACGCTTCTGTGCACTGCAGCAGAATCAAAGGCCCAGAGACGCAACCCGGAGAGGCAGGGCTGAACTATGCGCGAGCACTAAATATTTCATTAAACGCCGTTTGATCATTAAACGCCGTATTAGCGCACCATTAGCCGTGATCAGGGCCGTTCAACAGCCGCACGCCACATTAAAGCGCCGGTGACGGCTGGTTACTCCGTGATTGTCAGTCAGCTATAGCGAGCCTTCACTCTCTGTCAGCGCCCTGCCATGCTCTGTAATGTCTGCTTTACTCACTGCGAGGCTCATTACGAGCCCTCGAGTGACACAAGAGAAGCACGTGTGCAGAGGGAGGGATCGTCATCGTTCATTTGCCCAACGACATGAAAAACTGGCGCCGCGGAGCAGAAGCGGTACTGAAATCTCTGTTAACACGAGTTGATCTTCTCACTGTATTAAGGGAGCTAGTTCTTCATGCCTTTGTGCTGCAGGTAATAGCGCAACTCAATTAATATGTTGTATCACATGTAAGGGTCTTGGCTAATGTCTGGGCTCATGCAACCTGGGAGTGTTATGGCCTCAGAGGAGAGGGACCAATACCTCCACAAGCCTCACACACAGTAATGTCTCACCCGGAGAGTGATTTTAATGATTCATTGTCCTGATGGGGGACAGTCTGATGGCAGACACAGAGAGAAATATTGTGAAAATTACTTCTGTTGAACCCCTCATCCTATAAAAGAACAAAATGAGCACGTGAGTGACACTGTACGGAGTGTGTCAAAATGTCTCTTTGGTCACCAAATGGGCCGCGCAAAATGAACACTTTGTGAGAAAAAAAAATGGCTTTCATTCCACAGGGTAAATGGATAGCCGTGTGGAATAAATAACGACTGCAAACAAGTACTTGATCCATTGTGGGTGTTCATTTATTGAATGCCAGCTAATGGCTTTGTTCAGGCTACGGACGAGGTTTGACAATCAGCAGTGTGGTATGTGAGTTGTCAAAGCAGCAAATCATCAAGTTGCAGGTGCATTAGTTGAAGAAAAAAAAAAAGCTAAATTCTTTAATATGGAAATGATGGCAAAAACATGCATTGACAGAGAAAAGGAAAAGGTTTGTTTTGGGCCATTTTACTTCCATAACATGTCTTTTTTCAGACTAGTGGAAAAAAAACATCCGAAATACACATTTAGGTGTTTATTTTACTCCACTTTGTCTATTTGCATCCAAAAATAATAATAATAATGATAATTCTCTTAATGTAAAAATCAAATGGGGAAGTTTCATGGTATCTATTTTTCTTTTTATACGTTTACCCTATTCACCTGTAGTGTCTTGCAAAATGTATGGAATTTTACAATACAACTTTAAAGGTCGTTTTTTTTCAAAAAACTTCAAAGAAATTTCAGAATCTCCACTTCAGCTGCACTCATTCACCAAGCTTACCAGTTTCATTCCTCTCTTTATTCTAAAGGTTTCTGCCGAGGGGTTTGTTCATATATCATTCATAGCCTGAATATTTTACTCCTAAAAAAGAAAACATGGCGAAAAAACATTTTTTTTAATGGTTGTTGACATTATTCTTTGATTTATGGAGTCATACAAAGGGATATCCGAAATGAAAACCAGCATTTTGAACCTGGTTTTATCCAATGTTCAAATTTCTGTTCTGGAAACATATGCAATTTATCACATATTTAAATAGGACAATGCCTAATTTGCATATTTACAGTAAACATAACATTTCAGAAGACTTGCAAGACAGAAATAATTGCTTTAATGTAAGCAATCAACTGGGGAAGTGTCCCCTACTCCCCAGATGCAGACTATCAAGGCTTCTTATTAATCTGCAGCCTAATTCACTTTTGCTGCAGTTTTTGGCCACTTCATGTCTTTATTTCCGAGTGTTTGTTTTGTCTGCTCCTGCACATCCCTTTTGCAAGGACGATAGTGTGTAATAACTGTTATAACGCATTACAATGTGACTATCAGTTACTCTGAGTTGTCATCGTTTGCTTTAAGTAAAGTGAATATTGACTTTGCACTGTTGGGTGTGCTGTTCTTGAGTGGATCAGATTAGACATAGAGAGAGTTTATTATTTTCACTTTACTTAATGCGAACAACGACCACTTAGAGCAACTCAAAATAACATTATGATGCATTATAACGGTGATTATAGTGGATGGCAGAAAAACATCATAACGCATTGGGACTATGAGAATCATACTACACTATGATCCTTGTAAAAAAAATGTATCAACGGGCGACCAGCGATTTATTCCCGTTTGCTCGTTTCCAGTGGATTAAAAGCGCTCACATTCCAAATTAAAGACGTTGCAGAATGATGAAGCGTGCTCCCTTTTTCTTTTGGAGGGAGTTTTGTTTAGTATGGAGTAACAAGCATGCTCAGGGCGGCCTGGGCCCCTCATCAGCATTGCTGAGCAGCGGGGTGAGAGGGAGAGAGCGTACTGGGCCGACCCCACTGGGAGCGACCTGGGGACTCGCAGCCTTTTGAAGTGGTAATTTGCCAGACCCCGAGGGAGGGTCGCCAAATTGAAATGTCTTTTGACAACGACAGACAGCCAGCGTTATCGTCTGATTGAGCCCCCTTCAGGGACAGACAAAGAAAGGGAGACTGGAAGGAAGAGATTGAGACATAGGCAGAGAGAGTGAGAGTCGCACGGAGAGACACAAATTGTCATTCCACTGGATGTGTTTTATTTGATCTCACTGTCATTACTGTTGCTGTTAAAAGAGGTGCAACAAGCTTAAATCGAATAAGTTTTTTTATTTTCTTTTAAAGGATGTCTCAGCGACTGACATCGACCACTAGAGCAGCACTTACGTACGCCGCATTGTGCAGCTTCATTCCTATCTATTTTCTGAAGGATTTTAACGGAGGGGTTTGATCATATATCAAATCATAGCCTGGTTTGTATAAAAAATCTTTACCTAAAAACATGGTGGAAATGATTTTCCATGGCTGTCGACGGGAGTCATACAGCGATACAAAGAGATACCCAAAATGCTCTCCGTAAAAAAAAAAAAACATTTGACTAATGGGTCAACTAAATGAAAGAACCCGGCTTTATCCAGTGTTCAGATTGTTGTCCCCGAAATGCAAGACCATCAGCACATGTTTAACAACATAATGCCTCATTTCCAAAAATGTGTAAGTAATCCACTGGGGGAAGTTTCGCGGTGCTATCAATTAGTTAACATTTGCCCCCTTCTTCCTCTGCAGTGGCTCCCCATTAAGTTCATGGATCTGTTTCGTCTTCTAATTGTATGACTCCCACATATATTATGTCTAACCGTCAACAGTGCTGTCTCCAGGATGAATCTATTGCTATCGAAACAACATCTAGTAACATAAGCTCTCTTTGTCAGAGTGACTTGCTGTCAGACGCAGTAAACGCCTGGAGTCAAAGAGAAGAAGAAGAAGAAGAGGTGGTTGCAGGCGATGTGTTCCACAGCCTTGAGTGATATGACTGTGAACAAATAGATAGCTGCGCATTGCAGAGAGCAGAGACATTTTTACGAACATGCAAACTTATTAAATTGAGCCAGGGGGGTGGGGGTGGGGGGCTTCTTTTGAATGTGAAATGAGGTTATGCATTCGATATGTTCACGCCTCACAAAGGTGGAAGGGAAATATTGGCTTTGGTATCTGTTCTGGTTTACATCTCTCAGTTTTGCGTGTAACTTAGCCGCGTTTGAGAGGCAGAGGCTGAACTGACCTCCAAAAAGCTTTCGTTTTATTCAACCGCTTCTCATCGCGCTCTATCATTCTCGTCCTCATCCTCCTCCCTCAGACACACCTACGCAGAACAGGTGAAAAGAGCCGCAGGAGAACTTTTGCTCTCACCAAACCAATCAGAACGATTTTGTCTTGTTTGCCATCGACCAGTTGCCCAAACGAATGTCAGATGCCCCAAATCCTGTTTTAAAAACAGAATGTAATGTAACGGGACTGTCTGCTGTAATACATGCAATCAAATATGTATTTATTGTATCCATAGTGTATACTTTTGGTTATCCTGTCATTGAGTAACGTTCTCCTGCTTGGTGTGTAACAAAGTGAATGTCCATTCTGAAATCATGCCTGCTTACTGCCCATAGGTGTGGAGTATATCAACAGAGAAGAACACTGTGTGAAGGTGCCAATGAATAGGTCAAATCATTCATATGGTCTAATGTTTCTTGATTCCAAAAGTTGTCAATCAGCCAAAGTTATTGAAATTGAAATAATTCAGATCAGTGTATGTGATGGAATAGTGGCATTCGAATGTGCCCGACGCCACCAGATTTTCGGCTTTTACGCCCCCCCCCCCGAGCTGGTTGCTTTTTCCCCACTGGCTGGCTGCTCCGTATCTTTGTGGAAAAACTCTGTACCCCTCCCCCCATTCATAGCAAGTCTTCATGCTTGAACTTATGAGCCTCCTATTGGGAGGCAGGTGGCAGCGTGGTGCCCTGACTCCCCAGAGGAACTGGTTGAGGTGCTTGTCTCACCGCCCCGTGGCCTTATTCTGTCAGCCCCCCTGCCTGATGCAGATTGGCCCCTACATGAGGAGCCAAGGGAAGCCCCCGTCTCCCCTCCCCCTCATCTCCATCTGTTTAACTGCATCTACAGCATCCTGCAGCAAAGCACAATTCAACAAGGAAAATGTAGGGAGGAGAAGTTAAGATTGACTAACCAGTGGGAGATGGAAAGAAAGAGGGAGTGACAGGGATCCAGGCTCACAGCCTCACAGAGTTTTGCAACAAAGCAGAATTTTTCTCATTGAATTTTGTTTAGAATAATAGCAAGCGCTAGCATTGGCCTAGCTACTGAAAGCATTCTTTGTATCTAAAATGACCTTGGGCCAGTGTTGTCCACATAGGAGTTATTTTTCATTGTTTAGTGGGTTACACTGTAGTGAATGCAATACTTTGTTTTTTTCCTAATGTTAATACATGTTAACATTCAATGTTTCATACTGTGGAATTTCAAACTACGGCTCTCAGGGCAGCCTTGACTGGAAAAAAAACAAAAAACTTTACAGAGGTCAGTCAGTTTGCATTTTGCTCTTGGGTTAGTTTGATGCAAGTTAGACAGTTTCACATGAATAAAGTAGTGACTTATTTTAAGCTTAAAAAGTTAGCCCCCCTACTCCCCAGGCTGACCCAGAACTAAGACCAACGTTGCCGTGGCAACAATCAGTGAGAAATGCTCACCGTTGGCACCAAAGGACAAAAAAATTGTGGTTTTATAATATATAGTGGAGCGCGTGATGACAAGGGACAACGTTTTTGGACAGCTCAGGAAGACAATGGAAATAAACAGCAGTGAGGACATTATCAGTCGTTTTCATTGATACACGACAGCTTTGTGGATTATCTGAAGTCTGATTATTGGTTTGATTTAAGGCATATTCAAATTATATCTCTGTGAAAAATGACCCCCGCTGATAACGCTGGAAGAAAGGTCATTAAATGGGACTTTTTTTGCTCATTTTCAGTTTCATACCTGTATTTTGGGTTTCTACCAGAACATTATTTTTCTCATACTGTTTGTTTGCATATACCTGTCTTCACTCTCGGTCTGAAACGTTCCATTTTAGCGCCTGTCTCTTTAAAATTAAAAAGAATATTAAAAAAAAACATCTAGAAACTATCTAGAAAGTGTACATTATTCTTTCACACAAATAAGCCAACATGCATTCATAACACTTTATGACTAAACTCACAAACACACAAAATGCTTTCTGATTCATTACATCAACATGCATTATATAATACAAAGCATTATAGATGGGACTTATAATGAATTGTCTTATGGATGCTTATGACTATGATAATGCAATCTGCATGGACTATCATAGCACGTTACGAGTCCTGACTATTGGAGCTGGAGGGAATACGTTGACTGGCGGACCCTCTTTCATTGGTGCCGAGATTATTACATAATATAACAATACGAACAAAACAAAAATATGAAAAATAATATTAATACTAGCACAGCCAATAAGAACGCAGACATCAACTTTGGTTAAAACTGTTCCCAATTAAAACAATTACATACATATTTCTAAAATGTCAAAAATGTTACCAGGGAATAAATACTCAAATTGCACTGTACACGAAATCCAAAAAGCAGTCCTGGGATTTAATCTCATACCTCCAGGTGTAATAGCCAAAATAATGTAAATTGGTAAATGTGTTTAAGAGCACTTTGTAAATAAACAAATAGCAGTGTTGATCTTGTCTCCCACAGGGAGAGAGAGAAAGAGAGAGAGAGAGAGAGAGAGAGAGAGAGAGGGCCAGCAGAGACTTTCATAGAGAGTAAAACAATGGGTTCTGTATGCGTCACCTGTAATAAATCCAAGAGCGGAGTGATGCATGGCACCCAAGGGCTTCACGGTGGTAGTGGTAACAGCCGCATGTCTATACATTACATCACCATAATCCCAGAGAGAGAGAGGAACGCCGTTTTTAGCAATTCTTGATCTACAAAACCTGTGAAAGCAGGTTCTTTGTACATATAACGTTTTAAACAGATTGTCAACATGAATGTATCATCAATCCCTCAGTATTTATACTGGCATATTTCAATAGCTCTACCAAGTAAAGTGTTCATCTGAAATTGAAGTCCATTTTCAGAGTACAGTTAGTCGTGATGTATGTGCGTGTCAACCTCTCGTTTATAACTAGTCATAAGCATCCATAAGACACTTCATGATGAGTCACATCTATAACGTTTTATGACTGTCGATATAGTGCATCAGAACACATTATGTATGCTTATCAATGGAGTCGTGAAGCTTTATAAATGCATTAGAATTCACTACGAGTGCCTCCCAGCGGTAATGCACTATAGCTGCACAGCAAGTATTTCGGAGTAAAAGCAGAGCTCTGTTAGCAGTTAATGAGTAGGACAGAACCCCCAAATTGCCAGTTGGAGCCTAAAGACAACTACAGGTGTTAGCTCTGACGCAATTCCGGAAACATCACACCCCGTCAAAACTGTCACGTTCTTTAAACCACGTTCCGCCTGAGCCCGTGCCGTTGTTCTGAGTGAACTCGCTCCTGCTCCGCGGCCGGCGCGTTTAGATGAACAAGCAGCTTTCGTTGCCTTTTTTTTTCTGCTTAACTCTGCAAATTTGCCCCGCTCAAAATGAAACACTCTGCGAAAAACGACAACAACAAAAAAAGAAAACAAGACTGGATTGTAAAAAGCTGTGCATTAAAGTGTACCCAATTAAAAAAAGCAGTCCCTCGTGAGACATGGAGGAAATGAGTCGGGCAGTTTGATGTAGTGGGGGGAAATCTGAATTAGAGTACACTTGTTTGCCATTGTTGTTGTTGTTGTCGTTTTTGAGAGCCGTTTTGTTTTGCAGAGAGCAGAGGGGAGGATGCTGCACATAGTACACAGTGCATGCTCTCCACGACTGCACACGCACAAAAATGTCACTGCTCATCCGACCTTGATCAAATAGTTTTGCGTTTATCTCACGCAAAAGGACAACGGCTCGCAGCGTCGCTCAGATACTGTCTGTGTAGGTGCAAGACTTCCCTGCAGTCACTGTGTGTCATACACCGTAAACCTCGCCTGCATGTTATTCTGAGCACATGCACACACATGTCTATACATTACACTCTGTGCAAATAAGTGTTTGACCTCAGTCTGCTGCCAGTCAGGCCTGAAAAACTGCTGCCACCAAGTGGTGGTTTGGAGGGTTTTTAATTTATATCTGGCTGGGGGGAAAAGGTCTGAGCCTGTACGTAGCAATAACTACCTTATGAAAACAACAATGGCTTACAGTTGTTACTTCTCAGAACATCCCTCCCATCTCAACGTCCTAAAATCTAAAAAAAAAAAAAAAAAAGAAATTATAATAAAATATGTAATAATAATAATGATGATGATGATGATGATGGTGATGATAAAGTAATAATGATTAATTAATTAATGACAATAGAAATAAAATTATTAGGGTTGGTAAAGGGAATAGCTTAAAGCACTTTCTTTTTTTTTTTTTTATGTTATTATCATGAAATCCACAATCCCATATATAAATCTACAAAGAAGCCAAAACGGAAGAAAAAACTGTTCAAATATTTTTCAGCGCATAATGCATAACAACACATGTACTTTGTAGCTACAATACTGGGGAAGTCGGAATAAATTCATTAAATCAACAAAAAAAATTGATTAAAAATAAATAAATAAAAAAACGAAACATGAGTAAATAGTAAGTACAAAGATATTGTTTGCTGTTGACCAAAATAATGAAAAGAAAATGGATTGTGAATCATAAAAAAGGGGGTTCTGCACAGTTGAATTATTATTGCAGTGAAGTCAGCATTGCACAGTTTAGATATATAATGTATCTTCCTAATTTTCTCTGGCTTTTACATAAGTGGGATATAACTTATGAGTCATGGTCATGCTTTTGCTTCATATATACTGTATTTATATATATATATATATATATACATACAGAGCACATCACATGATTGAGTTGGGGCAGCGCACATTTATGTTTTGTTCCTGTATGATTTAAGACAGACGATGACACCAAAGTAAAACATGTTGACCGAAACTCAAAAAACTAGATACAGAAGCTGTGTGTAAAGATTTCATGCAATTCTCCTTGCGGTGCTCGTGTCAGGTTTAGCGCAGTGCGAGTTGACCTCTTAGCAGGCCGGCGTGATCATCTGATAGGCGTTCTGACATACGACCGCTGCTCTCAACGGTGCAAAACTCAGAGGCTCGGAGAAAAAGAGTTTGTCTTCACCCCGTTGCATGCTGGCCTTGACACGCCACACTCCCTCCACCACACACACAGCCAGGGTTGGTCTGTGTGTGTGTGTGTCAGTGTCTCACTTCAGCACACCCTGAGAGTCCTTGTCCAGAGACCTTGAGTGCTAAAAAGCACAGGCCCCCCTCCCCCGAACAGATAAGAAACTTCTCCAGCGGCAGGAACGAGCCGTGCTGAACGTGCCCCTTCTTCCACGCTCTGCCCTCTGACGTGCGCAGATAGGAGGCGATAACTGTAACAAGTTCCCTGTTAACCGCAGCGATCTGGGCACGGCAGACAATGAACTTTGCATAGGCATCCGAGCTATGTGTATCAGTGTTTTTCTCCATCTGTGGCGTCCACAGGTGTGTCGCCATGGCTCAGAACCAAGGAGGGAGGATAAGTGCTAAGTGAGCAGAGACAACAGCTACTGTGTCGTTCTCAAACATCTTCAAGGTCCCCGTGGGGGGATAAATGGACAAGAGGAGGTGCCTTCCCATGAGAGACTCATCTGGAGCTTTACAGGGTAAGTCCTCTTCATGCCTCATTCATTTCAGACACTGATTTGTCTTTTTTTTTTTTGTATTGATGGAAAACTAGAGAAATTTCATCCAAACTTAAGGAATCTTTAAAATTGTATTTTTAATTTTTTGTCATATCTCGCAGGTGCTTTTATTTTATCATTCCAAAATGTCATGACTTTGTCAAGCAGTTTGCTCCCATTGACTTTGCATTGTTGTTTTCTGTCGCCGTCGTAGTGCTTTTTAAAGAAAATACTAATGCACCCGAATGCAGCTTTACACCGTTTTAACGGATACAATGGAGAGATAAAAGGATCGACCTGGTCCTAATTTAAAGCGTCTCACGCTATCACTCTAAGACAGACACAGATTTTCCTCATGTGCTCCGTGCTATTATCATTTCACACAATATGCAAAGTAACTGTAACCTTCCCGGAATAATAATAATCGGTTGTTTTGTCTTCCGGTGACATTTATTACATGACAGATATTGTTTTTGAGTGGAAAATCATTTTTGCTCTGATGCTTTGTTTCTTACAGTGCTTTATTCTTGCCGTAGTCCTTGTGTGTTGAATATGGTGGTCGGATGAAAGCTAAAGATAGCACATGCATTTTCTCGCATGCATTTTTCAAAAGGGCCCCCAGCTAAAGAAATATTTGAGTTGTTACTTGTGTTGCATGTCATGTAACTGACCAGCTTTTTTTTTCATCCCTGCCACTCCAGGCTCCAGCGTGCAGTGGCAGGGCAGCGGGGCTCTTTGCACTCGCTGTTCCTTTTTCCTATGCATATACCTCTTTCAGATGTAACTTTAAAGAGGCATAGGGCATGGGAAAATGGGGCTGCAGAGGTATTCCACCAGGCAAACCGCCATTTCATCATCCTCTCTACAAGATAGCTGACCTCAAAGCGCGCGGACACACACACACACACACACACACACACACACACACACACACACACA